>JADDOH010004456.1:0-153341 GCA_016648135.1 Agrypnia vestita
ACAAACCAATAACTTTAAAATGCAGCCAGAAGCCTAAATATTTTTTTCTTGACATATTATAATAACATACCCAACATAACTGCATCAATAACTCAAAATTGACAATTGTGTTGGATACAACGTTATTCCGGGCAAGGGCTCATATATAGAAAGAAGTGTATAAAACAATATGTAAAAGCCTATAATGTGCGTAAACAAATAAATAATAAAATATTTCTTTTTACATATAAGCACAAGTAGCGGTTTTACTTTCCCTGAAACTATATTCCTTCGAACTTCTTTAAATTTTAAAAATTAACATCATAAAAATAGCCAACGGTTGAGCCGTCGAGAAGCGTCGCGTCGAACCGTAGACAGTTGACCATCGTCCCGATAGATAGAACGTCCGCGACGTCCGCTTAACGAAGTTGACGCGTCAACTAGTTGACGAATTCAACTAGTTGATCGTCTCGTTGATGGATGGACGTAGACGGTCTCGTTTCGTCGACGGTAAATATGTCAACGACCCATCCCTATAGCATTCCATCCTCTGCCTGCCGACATGGTGGTTGGTTAGATTCATCAGTGAAGCAGTATATTTTAAGTATTTATAGTTTTACTAACAATAACTTCCATTATTATATGGTTCTAAAAGTGTTAGAAATAATCGACATTGTGTAAGAATTGACACCTGAAAACCAATTTGCAGACATTGTAAATGAAAAAAACGCACTTTCGTTCTCTGAGCGGAGCTAGGTAGGCCTACCTTTTTACTTATTTGTTCATAATATATTTTTATTTCTAGATGTTACAACAAACTCCAGCAAATGGTTTACCCCAACTCTGGCTATTCCTCGGAGACGGGAGGTAAACTGCACAATTTAAGAACTTCTACGACTAACGAAAAGGTAGAGCCTGTCTTTATTTCAATGTTAAAACTTTTGATATTCATTTTCCTTTATTCACCGCGTTTGTCCGTTGCAGGTGAAGGAGTATCACAAGAATTTCTACCGGCCAGAAAACATAACTCTTATTATTGCCGGACAGATTCGACCTCTAGACGTGTTCCAGGCCCTGAAGCCTGTGGAAGAAAAAATTATTTCTAAGGTACTGGAATGGCAAACTGGCCAATCTATCCATCTGATAATAAAATTTAAACATACATATATAAATATGGAATTTGCCCCCTTTTTAGGGAGCACTGCCGCCGTTTGTGAGACCGTGGCAGGGCGCGGTGCCTCCTGCTGGCTCCAGCGAGACGGTGCGTCTTCCCTATCCGGCTGACCAGGAGGACTGCGGCCTGCTGCTGCTGGGGTGGCGAGGGCCCGGTCTGCTCGCTCCGGGAGGGCTCGGCACCTTCACGGCCCTCTCTGTCCTGCTGCGATATCTGTGCGACACGCCCGCCGCACCGCTACAGAAAGCGCTCACAGAGGTGGACCAGCCCTACGCCAGCAATGTAAGATTTCTTTCCACAGAGAAAATATAATAATTTTGTTGAGTATTGAAAATTCTGAATCTATATTCACAATCTGATGTGTTTTTTTTTTATATTCTTAAAGTAGGTAATACAGTATAAATTATAAAGAATATTAAATTTTTAATCAAAAGTAAGTATCACATATTTTCTTAATTTTTTCTTATAAGTTGTTATATTGTTTTCATCTCTAATATCTCCTGGTAGTTTCATATATAATTTCATCCCACTGTACATTATAGAATTTTGCGATCTTTTTTTCTTTCAGAATGGTAATCTTATTTCATCTTTTCTTCTTGTACAATGACCATGTTCATAATGGTTTGTTTTTTTATTTTTCTTAATAATTTAAAGGTATTGGGTCCATTAATAATTTTATATATAAATAGAAGTACATTAAATTTAATTATTTGTAAGCTTTCTAACATCACTTTGATTCTTGTGTATCAATTTTGATTGGGAGATATTGTGGTGGATATTAGGGTACAATAAGCAAGCACTAACCTTTCTTCCTTCGGTTCTTTGGTTCTCCTCTTGCCTCTTCTATATCTTCCAAACTTCTAGCGGCGAGGTGTTTCCCGTTAATTTTAAGGCAAAACACTCGCGTCAATAATTAAATCTTTATTTCAGATTTGCGGTAGTTCACAGCGAGAAAAATTATGCGGTCTTTACTGACATTTTTCTATTGCGATTGCAGCTGTTTTTTCCGTCTTGTGGCGGCTTCGTTTTTCAAAACTGGAGCGACTCTAGTACTTGCTTGCTTGCGGGAAATGGGTAGGGAATGGGAGAGAGGGAATACCTTTTTCCTAGTTTACAAATTAATTTAATGGCGCTAACAAATTTATTTTTAGTATAATTCTTAATGCTTTATTTTGGAGTATTGTTTTTTTCAATTCTTCTTCATTAGCCAGAAATAGTATAGTAGTAGTATTTTTAGTATCTTATGTAGTATTTTTTAAATTTCTATTTACTAATTATTAATTACTATTTTATTTATCATTAAACTTGGCATCTGAGTACCGAGCTTGTAATTATAATAATGTTGATAACATTGCGTAATTTGATCTCAGCAAAAGCAAAAGTGGATGTCTGTGGGGGAGTTGTGGCTGTTGGTAGCCACTGGAGTTCATTCTACAGAAATGAGACCATCTTGTTTCCCGTTTCCCTTGCCTAAAGTTATATGAAAACTTTGTAGCTAACTCCAAAGCTGCACCCGGGTCTAGATTACTGTGTTTGCATTTTATAAACAAATGTTGAAAACATTTTTTTATTAAACAAAGATTGACCGAATCAGGGTAAAATTGAATATCTATCACACGACCGTACACACTATTATATTCTGATATTGTGAGATTGTTTACATTGTAGGTGGTGCACAATATGGTTGAAAATGCAGAGTCCATGTTCTGCATAATGCTGGAGAACGTGGAGATGACTCGCCTGGAGGAGGCATTGCCTGCCCTTTTGGCCGTGTTGGCTAGAGTGGCAGACGGGCGCGAGCCCCTGGAACTGGAGCGTCTGCGGCGCCTGCTCCGCTTGCAGCGCAGAGAGGCCCTGGCGCACACCGAGACCAGCCCGCACCAAACCATCACCTTCATGTGTATCGCTGACATGCTGCACTCTGACAACTCGGAGCAGGTTAGGATTAATTATGAAACCTGTATGTCCGCATGAAATGCTGTGCAGAGTTAGGCTGCTCGATTACCACAGCGACTGGTATTATTTTATTACAAGTTATTGGATTAGTTTTCAAAGCATGATGCAAATGAATTTTTTTTAATCCCATTACTTTGAATTTCATTTCTTAGACTAATTAATATAATTTAAATTTATTTTACACTTCAACGGGCCAAGAGGTCCAATTACAAAAGCGAAACACATCACAGAACACTGAGGTTTAAGTAAATCACATTGATTAATGTGACTTGACAGGGAATCGAACCCAGAACCCTCGGTGTGAGAAGCTGTGTCATGCCCACTGGGCTCCGAGGGCCGCCAAATTTAGTTACATTTGGAAGTAAAAGCTAAGTACTTATTCAATTATTGAATTCCCGCATTATTTGTTCAATATTTGTAATTCGTAATCTTCAACTCCTCGCCAATTGCGCGTGAAGTTAATGTCATGCGAATGATTTCTTCAATCAGATGGAAGAAAGGCTGAACAAGCACCGGATACTTCGCGAGCTGGAGGATCGAGATGCGGAGTGGTGGCGCCAGCTGTGTCAGAAGTGGCTGGGAGGGGAGCACAAGGCCGTAATCGGAATACCCAGCACAAGTCTCATGGAGCAGTCAGTACTCACATTTCTTCTGTAGCTTTTAAATGTGTCATATATACATACATTGGAGGTTTTTAGCGACTTGTCCATTGATTATCATTCTAGTCAATTATGTTTTATATACACAATTAGAAATTGTATATGCAGTGTCTTTTTTTTGTGCATTGTAGGATTCATTAATTAAAATTATGTGAATTAGGTAAGTTGTTACGGTATTTGGAATTAAAGATTTTTACAATGCGTATATCACAACTACCTTGTTGGCTGAGAATATTTGTGTAGACCTTTTGACAGTACTGTTGTTACATTTTCTTCTTTCTCTAAATCTTTAAATAACGTGAATTTTAGATTGAATTTCTGTATTACTTATTTGTAATTTCATAAGAAACTCCAGTGTTTATTATTATTACATTTGTGTATATTATTTAAATAATATTATTTTATAAAAGAAACATTGTATGGCAGCATTCACGTTGATATAAATTTAAAGAATATAAAATTTATATAAAAGATAAAAAAAACTAAAATTGATAAAATTTTCAAATAAAAAAAATCTTGTCACCGCCATGTAACTGCAAATTTCTAAGTCAAATCTTGCATGGGGTATTACTGTTCTAACTTTTCTAAGGTATATGATAATACAGCATTTTCTCTACACAGTAAAACCTCGATAATTAAAAATTCAGTGTCGGCAAAAATATCTGATTACATATGTGAGTCTAACTAATTACTAACTAATTGAGTCGATGGATCAGAATTTACGTTAATATAACAAAATCAGTAAAAAATCATTAGAAAAACGTGAAAAAATAAATAAATTCTCGCATATCTCAAAGAAACATCTCGAAAATACTATATTTTTATACAAATAATCACAGGGATCGAGGCAATTCTTCTGGTTTGGACCTACTATATGATTTCCCACAAAATATTTTAAAGTTAATGACATGTGTCAGATTCTGATATCAATTTGTTTGATATAAATTTCTACCGTGCGGCGATGGCTAGTATGCATTTATTTAACAATTATAAGTGTTTGTGACGGTGGCGGAGTTTGTGATGAAAAGAGACTTTATATGTGGAATCAGCTGCCTCCAGTGCTGTGATCTATGGAGAACCAGGAACATTTCAAGAAGAGCTTAATAACTAATTTTTTTGGGATGTCGCACCTGTAAAGCGCCCTTGAAGCGCTTACGCAAAAATGGCGTGAAAAAATTATCAATTTTTTTAAACTTGAAAAAAATTTGAATTATGTGATACATATAAAAAAATAGTTGTAAATGTGTTGTTATTGACAGTGGGAGAAATCCCGAAAACGTTCCAACAATTCAAAATAAATATAGTGGAATAAAACAGTGTTGTGTTTGCCCTCATTTTTTAAAATATTAAAAATGAATTTCCACAATGTTACAAACAAAAAACTTGAACATTTAACATATAAAAAAAATTTGATTTACTGCGCAGTCTAAAAATGATCTCAAACTAATATTTACCGGGGTTTTTGAATTAACGGGATTAATCGTCTATGAAATATAAAGTATTATGGACTAGCTCTGTTACACCCTGTGTATATTTTATGCATCGCATCCGTCAATAAAAGTTTCATAAAGTTGGTTATATGGACCTTTCCAGAATGGCCCGAGAAGAGGAGGAGAGAGTCCAAGAACTGACGGAGCAGCTAGGACCAGAAGGGCTGCAGCAGAAGCAGCGGGAGCTCACCGAAGCCATGGAGTACAATGGGGTGAGATTACTGATGATGCCGGTCCACTATATATGCTATTTAGTTTCTAAAATCTGAGTAAATGTGACTGAATTCATTGCAGAGGGAAGTGCCCGCAGAGGTGCTGAAGAGTGTGGAAGTGGCAGACTGCGAAGGAATCCACTACCACAGTCTGCAGACTTGGAGCAGCGAGGGCCTTCCTTGCCCCCACTTCCCCCTGAACCAGATGCCATTCTACACCAGGATTCATCACATACGGTCTCAATTTGTCTATGTAAGTAAATATACAATAGACTTCCGATTATCCGGGATCGACATACGGTCTCAATTTTTCTATGTAAGTAAATATACAATAGACTTCCGATTATCTGGGATCGCATAAACTGGGTCGTGGATTAACTGGAGCATTAAGAGATTCTGTATTTTTTTTTTATATTTTGAAATTCTTTATAAAATATAAAAATATTTTTTCTATCTACCAAATAATATTACGTACATAATATGTAAAACTCAAAAAAAAATGTGAAGTTATGAACAGGCATGCTGAATAATAATAATAATCAGCAATAAATACTTTGTTTTAATTATCACATATGTATATAGTCACACTCTGATTATCTTAAGTTGTAATTCCAATAAGTTACCGACAGACAACGAAATTACAGCTGACAGCATAGCCTTGCAGCAAGCAGACACCGTGCAGTGGCCACCATTGGTTGCGAATAATCAAGAGTGTACTGTTTTACATATTGATATTAATACTTGATATTGATATTAAGGGAACAATTCTGCAATATGGACTGTTGTGAATTAGGTTCTAACAAATCGGGTGTTATACCGAGAAATGATTTTCATTTTGTGTTGATACGATGGAGTGTGCTTATATTTATTTGTTACATTAAACTTGTCATTTCTCTGCCAGATGTCACTGCTGATGAACACGAGTGCGCTGGAGCCTAAGGAGCGTGACTGGCTACCTCTGCTGCTGGCCGTGCTGGTGGAGAGTCCGGTGAGGCGGGACGGACTGCTGCTGCCGCACACCACTCTGCTCTCCGATATGGAAGAGCTCACCACTGACTTCAGATTAGAACTGGGAATCAAAAAAGGAAAGAGGTTCTCCCCCGGAGAGTATGGCCAAACAGCTATTCTCACCACTCAGGTGAGGTTTCTTTCAGTTTAGGTACATTCTATAATCTGTTATCCGGTTGGGACAAAAAAAAGAAATATACAGGGCTAGTCAACAATACTTTCCAAAATATGCAAACATCATCAGTCTCTTAAAACAGCAAAACCCCATTAATTCGAGACCCGATAATTCGTAATTTTTAAAACTCAAAAGTCCCAAAATGTTAATTTCATAATAAATTAACCCCGATAATTCGAAAACACCGATAATTCGTAATTCGAAATAATTTTTTATCCCTTGCACCGTAAATCAATACATTTTAATTCTCATAATTCTATATTTTTCTGAAATTTTACGAAATTGAAAAAATACTGCCATCTTTTTCGCAAGTGAAAACAAAAAATACATAAATTTATACATAAAAATACATAAGTTAATATCAGGTACTTTAGTATTAGAAATGTCGCGATCTCTATATTAGCATAATAAATATTTCATTTTCAAAATAATTTCTTGAAATATTTGAAAATACAGACATTTTTCACAAAATTAATGTCTTTTTTCATGAGTTTTACGATTTTTGGTGATTTTCGCAATTGCATCGCGATTTTTTTTACCTTAAAGCCTCTGGGGTCAGGCCGCACCCGTGCGGTGGGGCGCGACTGTCCCCAGGGGCCAGGGCACACCCGTGCGTCCAGAACGTAATTAATTATTTCTCAATGGCCATGTATCGAATTTGAAAAACGTGATTTTTTCCCAGTCGAGAAATCCCATGGTGACCTGTCGTTCCATTTTCAACTCAAAAACATCACGGATTATATTTTAAATCAACAATCAAAACAGAAGTTTTTCTGCCATCAAAATCATATAAAATAGTTGTAGATGTCGCCGCGAACGCGTGTTGCGCAATCGAAATTCAAATATTGCGTCATTCAAGGTCACGCACAAAGTGCGCGCGAAATACTTTTTTTTTTTGATTTATTTGTACACGTATACACAAATATATATGATACGTTTTGCGATATTTGTCAGTTTTTGTTGGTTTATGATTCAATTGAATACTAACAGTGATTTATTAACAAAAAAACACGCAATTTTGTTGCGTTTATTTGAAATATGTGTGTGTGTGAAAGTGTATCATATTTATGTGTTATGAGTGCGATGTCCCGTCGTGTGCCGTGCCGTGCAACAAAATATACCACACAGCAGAAGATTATTAGGTAGGCATCAAATAATAATAGTAGTGTTGTCTCTAATAAACAAATAAAAAATTATTATTATTTTTCAGAAAATGTTGCGCTGGCAACATTATCGGATTCAAAAAAGATTTTTTTTTTACTTAAACGATAAAAAAATCATTGCATTTTGACACTTACGATAAAATAATATGAATGTGTGTGTTTTTTTTAATATAGGCATGTTTTCATGGTTTTTTCGTAAAAGTAAAAATCACAAAAAAATCAGAAAATCTTGGGCCTTGACCTATATTTTGAGTGAAATTTTTCACGCACTAGACAGGTTTAAATAATGGGGTTTCGCATAGTTCGAAATGTTTTTTTTTTGGGTCCTTTGAATTTTGAAATAAGTTCTATGGTACTGTGGTAGAAGATCCTCCAAATATATTATTACAGAATACGAAATATGAGATTTCAATTTAGCAGACCTCTTAAAATGAAAAAAATTGGTGGCCATGTTTAACGGTTAATAACGTAAGTCCCTAAAGTATCTGTTCCATTTTGTATAAAACGAAAATGAAATATAGGAAATGTCCGAAATAATCCAAATAGTTTCACTTATTATTATTATTACTTATTTACTAAATTAGTTTTGAATCAGTTTCTTCTATATTTGTCAAATGATTATACTCCTGTACATTCCTCAAATAGAATATATTGCATGTTTTACTAGGGTGCTGACACATTCAGTACAAATTGATAAAATAATTTTAAATTTGGATTATTAAAATTTTTTAATTTGCTTTATAGTGTGAGCCTGAAAGGTATGGCGAAGTGGTGAAACTAGTGTGGGAAGTATTGAAGGCTACGGAGCTTTGCCGGGAGCGGGTAATAGTAGTGGCGCAGCGCATGGTACAGGACGTGGCCACGCTGCGCCGGGACGGGGAGCGCCTGGTCATGGACCTGCTTCGAGACATAAACTATTCTCCAGGTACCTACTTTATTTCTTCTTTCTTCTTCTTCTTTCTATTTTACTTTATGACAGGATGGCACTGGAGTCTGTTATTATGTTGATAATGGTGCAGGACTGTCAAGCAAATTTCACTAGGGTAAAGGGTTGTTAACGGCACTATCAAATAATTGATGTGCAATAATTACTTTTATATAAATAGTGTGTGATGTAACTGTCATAAAATTATTTAGTATAATATTAATTTTAATATAGGTACTTGATTCCTAACTAGTCATGCGGGGACTGCCAGTAATCGGCAGAAATGATTTAATTTATAGTAGGTACTCGATTGTTATAATACCTGACTAGAATTCCGACTTGTCACATGGACAGCCAACAATGATGCAGCTAGAAAGACTCGTAGTTAAGCAAGTGAGTTATGTTATGAAAATTCAGAATACAGAAAAGCACGATTTCAAAAAGAGCGTGCAATCTCTGAGCACTTTCTAGATGCGAGTCACTATTTTGCATTTGAACCAAAGATATTAGGAAAGCCGAATAGATATATAGGAGATATATTAAAACCCGGTGAATATTAATTGGCATGATGGTCTTAAAACAAAATTAATTTATCAATTAGAAAGACATACAGAAAAATAAAATCCACAAAAAAATATTTGGCTACTACCGGGATTCCAACCACGGATCTCCTCCTATCCGGGGCAGGCACGTTATCCAATTACGCTCTAGCTGCCTTGTACATTTCCGTGAATATATCAACCTTATCTCTAAGTCTAATTTATTAATTGATTAACATATCGACGGTGGAAAGGCTAATTGACTAACACGCCAATTTTGGCGATATTGAGTTATATGTGTTACAGTGAATCTGTTTTTCTAGTGAGTCCATCATTCACTGGCATTTTAGAGAAATTATATACAAGGTCATTCTTATAATATCCAAGCAGATATTCACCAATAGAAATGAATAAAATATTTTAACTAATAAACTTAATACAATTCCAGTGAATTTGTTTCCAAACTGTCATTTAAATAAAATTTGTTCACGATCGCACGCACTCCTTGAAGCATAGACAATATAAACCATCTTTATTTTGCACGCGAACGCACGCATGAAAAGTATAAAGCCGGCATTTCACTTTGCAATTATTGTTTTATGAATTTAAGAATGTTTTATACGTACGCACAACCAGCGTCGCCAACTCTATGTATTTTTACGTAGATCTACGTACTTTAAGCTTTTCATGCAATCCTACGATCTTCAGTCCCAGAATCTACGTATTTTGTATGAATTAACAAAATTACAAATTGTACAATTTTACAAAATAACAGCTCATAAGGCTGAATGAAAAATAATTTCCTTTTCATTTGTGAAAAAAAGCTAATAAATGTTCCGTTTCTTTCATACTACCGCAGACTCGCTTCGCCAACACAACACTCGCGTCATTTATTCCATAGAGCTGTGACTATGTAGAACGAAATGTCTCGTCTCGAAGGGAGAAACTTACATAACCAAAGTGTAATCTAATCTGTAAACTTAACCTATAAATAATAATGAGTGGTTTTCATTTCTATCTTCCGACATTGTTCAGCTTTCTGCTCAATCTAATTGAACTCAATTATGGAGATAAGCAGTGACAGTGCTGAAGAGCGGAATGTTACTCCCACTAAAAAAAGAAAGCTGCATTATGAACAAAAATATTCACACTTGTGGGAAACAGACAAAAAATTTTCGCTTCTCCTTTGAAGATGAGCAGAGACAAAGGATGAAGAACTTAAGGTTTATAAACCCTGAGACATTGATGGACCCAAATACTAAACGTTCTGTACCATCTATAGTTCATTTGGGGCAAATGTTTCCAAGTAATATTTATATCCTTAACTTCAAATATTTTATTAATGAGTTGAGTCTGCTACACTTTACTTAGTTTTCATTTAACTATCTTTACTTTCAAGATTATGTCCAACAAACCTGACGGAGCTAGATCGGGAATGGCGAGTTCTTAGAAATACAAGTCTCCCATTTCAAGAGGAACAGATAATTAAACCAGATGATTTTTGGCTTCATGTGTCTAAAATAAAGAGCGATTCGTCGCAAATATTTCCATTACTGGCCCAATTCGCTCACATTGCCACGTAGCAGTGCAAACGTCGAGCGCCTGTTTCTTATGAAAACAGACATCAGAAATAGACAATAGAAATAGACAGAAATACTAAAATTCTAATAGGCTTACTTTACACGAAACGTGGCTTAAAAAGAAACCGCGAGCCTTCGCAGGAACGCATTAAATATTTAAATAAATATATGTATAAATTTCATTAATTTACCTGAAATTAATAATGAAAAAAAATAACAACAAAACACTTATTTTATTCAGTTTTACCTACCCTAACCTCTTCATTTCACTCAGAAAATATGGACGTAGATCTACGAACTTTTTACAAGCAAAATTTATTAATTCTACCTAATTTTCTAATGTGGTCTACGCCTTTTTCAAAATCTGAGTTGGCAACACTACGCACAACCAAAATGATATCATTTGATAATAAGACAAATATAGGATACTTTTGGTTTCGATCCAGATTGAAATTGAACTAAGTACATAACTTCAATCAAGCGATGCGAGTTTCGTGAACAGAATTTTTATGAATTTTGCAGACACTGATTATTCTATACGGGTTTTGTTGCGGACGTTGATTATTCAGGACAGGATTTTTGCAGGCCAGATATATTTTTGATATTATATTTGAAAAAAATGTTCAAGGTATTTGGATTGTTGATATTTTAAAGCTTACTTATACCTAATGCCAAAGAGATTTTTTTATCCGTGAAAATCCTGCCCGGAATAATCACCGAACAGTACCCAAGTAATGCTTATCTAAACGAAACCAAATTCCATAATATTACAAATATGCATCCTGGCTCATATGTTCTATAATTGTCAGATGCCTGATAAATATTGTGCTCAAATTTAATATCTTTTATTGTAAGATCTATTTTTCATTTTCAGCAATAAATATAATTTTATTTTTCAAAAAAAAAAGATTTTTTGTTCCCGCAGTCGTCAGATATCTAAAAAACCCGAGTGCGCGATTTTTCAGTCGACACCTTATTTCTCGATTCGTATTCGTTTTGCGGTGTCGCTGTCCTATTTTAATTTAGGAGTTAAAATAGGCCCGCAAAATGAATAAAAATCGCCTAGTGAAGTGCCGGCTTTATACTCTCTATGCTTTACAAATTGATGGTCTATGCTTTGAGTAATGCGCACATTCGTGAACAAAATATATTTTCACGGATAATGTGTAGTGAATCTGAGAATTCGTTGATTTACATGTTTTCACTGCCCACACTCTGCCCGACCGGGAAAAGTACATTTCTACTAGTGAAAGTATAGTCTCACTAAAAATGCAAATTCGCTGTAACACATACATTGTAGAAGGGGAGTGACGCGCATTGGGTAACGAGCAGAGGTGTCACGGCTGCGCAGTTGGCCGGGTCAGACATGTTTTACACTGTCATTCAATGGCCAATTATTTTAATGATTAATGCAAGTAAAAAATGTTAAATATTGATATATATATATATATATGTTAATATTAAGATTTTCGCAAGTAAAAGATGAAGGATTATTTTATATATATATATATCTGGCTTGAAAATTGAAGTCTACATGTACACTGAGGTTACAGTGCTGAAGCTCACAATTTACAATTAATTTACAAAAATTCCAGTAAAATGTATAATTAAATAAAAAATCAAACTTACCGCTGTTTCCTTTGGCTTGAGGGGCCACCGGGGCCTGCATCCAACCGTCGAGGTGGCAGACCGCGCAGGAGGCCGTGACCGGTAGCATCGGCTTGAAGAAGAGAGAACATAATGTACAAATTATTTTTCATCAGCATTATGTCATATCACATGAGACATTTTGTGAAAATTGTATTACTTTCCAATTTGACATTTCGTGAAAATCGTATTACCCTCCAATGCAGGTAGGCTGATGAAGTAAAAAAAAGTGCAATTCATATAAACCTGCAAACACTGCCGCATATTGCAGGTCTGCTTTGCCCGCCCCGGGCCGCCAAACTTCACCATGTCCTGGCAGAACACGCACTCCCCGCAGTCAGTTCGCTGGCACGCCTCACATTTCTTGCATCTACAACAAAAATAAGAATATAAAACATTTTACAAAATATATTAATTAAAACAGATTTGAAAGAATTTTACACGGAACTGTGGACAGAAACATTTTGCATTTAGCGTCACCACAAATTAAAAAAAAACAGAATTTATTTCTGATGCCTTTGGGTTTTATTATAGACTGTATAGGTTACATCTTTGCAGTATTTGCAATTTGAACCAGTCATAAGACTTTTGTACTAGCCGCAGTTGCATAAAAATTGCGAATAAATGATGAGAAATTTGAATTTTTAAATTTGTTTTTTCATATTTTTTTCATACAATATAATGTTAGTATAATTGTATGAAGATATAACGAGGAAAATATGTAAAATCCAAAAACTTCTGATTATATCACGCACCTAGTTCTCCTCCTTCTCGGAGGTCCTGTCTTCTCTATCCTCTCGGTGGTGTTGGGGGACGTGTTGTGCTTCTTGTAGGAGCCCCGCGGACCCCTTGGGCCCCCGGGACCTTTGGACAGTGACGCGCGCTTGCGCTCGTTCAGCACTTCCTCTGGGCCTGAAATTACAATGTGTTAGTTTGATTGACTCTGTACTATCCTTTAGGAGAAATTATTATAAAAAATATTTTTAAACTGAATTCTCTCTTCTGTTGTTTTTGTTTTGGGTCCATGGTGAAGAGTTGGTTTAAATTTTTATTGTGTGATAGAGGTTCCCAGTTTACATGGAAGATGGCCCCTTGAAATATTTATATGACATTATGGATTCATAGTAATAATTGACAAGTTACATAAATTTTAAATATTACTAAAAAATTTTTCAAATATTGTATATAAAAATAGAGTGAAACCCCATTAATTTGAAAGTTATAATTCAAAAATTTTGAAATTCAAAAGACCCAAAATGATAATTTCATAATTAAATAACTGATAATTCAAAAACCCCAGTAATTCAAAATGATTTTTACAATACAATACAGTTATAATTCAAAATTATAATAAACTAATAATGCAGGCGAATTCTTGAGCATGCACACACCTATGTGGTGTGTCCTTTATGTATTTTGCGGTACCTTGTGGAATCCATTTTATCTATATATATTACGTCACAATCCTTAAAATTGGGGAGTCCTATGCACGATTTCTTCAGATGGCTGCCTTGATATGCATGGATAATGTTAGTTTGCACTAAATGCCTCGTACTTCAATGTGTGAATTTTTTTTCACTTTAAATTCCTCATGTTTGATTTTTTTTTTTAATAATTGTGTTGTTAAAATATTACGTTTTCTTTGTAAGAAGCTATTACTGACTTATCTTATTATTTCAAGTATTTACGGACCATTGTATTTGAAATCTGGTCTGAGTCAGAAAAAAGGCGGAATGTAATCCTTTGCACTCAAAAGTTTTTTCTAACTTATTACTGTTTATTGATACCAATATGATTCTGGTTAAATTATATTGAAAACTAAAAACCCAATATATTAAAAATATTGAAAAATATACTTTATTTTCTTGCCGCCAGAGCACCGGCACTCGAGTAATATGGCAAACCAGGCATGTCACCTCTATGGCGGCACTCGAGTGCTAAGGTTTAAGTTACTCTTCACAGAAACTTGTGTGAAGATTGAAGAATTCTTTCAAAAATTCAACGATAACTTTAAATATTTTCAAATAGGAAACAGATTTACAGCAAATACGATATTTTCGAAATAATTTCTTGAAATACGCAGAATACATATATTTTTCACAAAATTAACAGCTTTCATGCGTTTTACGATTTTTGGCAAAGTTCGCAATCACATTGGGTTTTTTTTGGTACTTTGAATTTTGAATTAGTGAGGGTTCCGCATAATTTCTTTTTTTGGATCCCTATAATTTCAAATTATCGAGGTTCTACTGTACATCTTAAAATCATTCTCCAGACAATGATTATAGCACCTGAATCAAAAAATAAAAGCTCTCCTGTTAAAACTAGTGATGCAACGAATATGAATTCGTATTTGCCAAATAATAGATATTTACCGAATATTCGTATTCGCCAAATATCACAAATAGTAAAAAACTTTATCAGAACATACCTACACACTACGCACTCTATTATCGGGGATTCCCCTAACATTGAATGAATGGATTTGTTGAGTTCTCAAGTTGTCAATTGTTAATTGTTTCACAGCATAACATGAATTCTTTCAACTAGTTTTGTTGGGTTATTAATAAGATTAGGTGCTCATTTCATGTTGTTTTTGTTTTGTAATATTTCCGTTGTGTGTAAAAGTGTTAAAAAAAAACTCATAAAAAAATATTTCAAATTAAATCTAATTAAATTAAATTAAATTAAATTAAATTAAATCTAAATTAAATTAAATCTAATTAAATTAAACTCATAAAAAAATATTTCAAATTAAATCTAATAACATGAAAACACAAAAAACTGGTCCAGAAGTATTATTCATTAAAACGGTCTACTGTTGCCTCAAAAAGATTATTTTCGACCACTTGGAATGTAAAAACGGATGAAAGGAATCGCCTAATGCCTGAGAAGTTACAAATGTTGTGCTTTTTCGTGAACAAAAATTTACCAGTGGTAAATTTTAATTATTAAATCTCTTAGTAAAAAAAGAATAGTGGTGTGTTATTTATTACCTTGTTGAATTATTCGTATTCGCCGAATAGTAGGTTTGATATTCATATTCGTTGCATCACTAGTTAAAACCACATTTTCAATCCCGTTCTAATTGTCCGTATGTACATTTCAATTAAGGTTATAACAAAATCATACTCTGTAGAACTGGCGTTCCCGTGATGGCCTGCTCCCTGGAGTCATGTCGGTGCTTCTCCACCAGTGTCCGCACATCCCTGATGAGGGCTATGGGGTCTCCCAGAAGCTCAGGAACACTCTTCCTGTTGGCAGGCAGCTGGTGGAGGTACATCACTATGGCCTAAGGGTGTTACAAGAAATCAGATTAGTATGCAGTTGACATTATTGTGAAGATTAGATTTATGAGATTAATAAAACAGTAGCAAAGATTTCTGAGGATAGAGCTAAAATGTAAACTGCCGGTTATCAAAGTTAAGTACGATAATAACTTTTTAAAATACATATCAAGGTTAGAAAGCCAAAAGGCGTTAGTGATTATTTTGAACTTTACAGGAGAACAGAAGATTGTTTTGTAAATATGATTTTGTCAATATTTCTTTGATTATTAAACGATTTCCATATGTATTTTGGATAAACAAATATGGAAAACGTTTAATTATAAAAGAAAAATTGACAAAATCAAATTGGCAGAACTTTCTCTTGTGAAGTTCAAAATAATCACTAATACCCTTTTGGTTTCCACCCTCAATATTTTATTTAAACATGATCTTTAGAAAAGACTAGAATCACTTACATTCACAGAGTATAAAATTGCACAAAGATGAGATCCCTTCTTTAGGAGAGGGGATTGGGACACAGCAGAAGCATGCCCTCCCACGCATATATTTAAGACACATTTATAATGCAGTTAAAGTATTTATTCTTGCATAATTATATGTAAACTAAATTTATTTTTTACAGTGTTAAAGTATTTATTCTTGCATAATTATATGTAAACTAAATTTATTTTTTACAGTGTTGTATGATTAATTTTTTTTTTGAAGTACCTATTTGTAAAAAGGACCAGGTTATTTATTTCTAATATCCAAAATTTCTAATTTATCAAACTGTGATTCTGTATAATTTGTATGTAAAATTTGTAAACCCTAATTAATATCAAAAGAATGATCCATAGCCAAAAGATGGTTAGCAAAAAAAAAAAGAAATTACCTTTAATCCGTGCAACTCCTGTTGCGTCAGGTGAACGTGCTTGGCTGGCGGCTTCAACTCAACATTTGCATCACCATTGACCTTCTTCTCCCCTTTCTCTTCCTTGATGGCGACTGCATCCTCTGATCTCGCTCCGTCTGCTTTGGTTTCCTCCTTGGGCCCGTCCCCTGCCGGCTTGGAGTCTGCGCTTTCTTCTTCCGGGTTTCCGTCTTGCCCGACGGCGAGGAGATGGGTGCGGCCGAGCAGAATACTGACGTAGCGCTCCAGCACATACCACAGCATCTCGGTGAAGAAGGGGTAACGGAACTTCTGCGGTACCTGTGAATAATAAAAGAAAAATTTATGTTTTATTTGTAAATTTAAGATGTGTGCAAAATTTGTACAAAATCAGCTTGATAGTTTTTGAGATATTATTTTATCCACCAGTCTGAAAAGGGGAATTTCGAGAACAACCTAAAAGAATAATAAAATTAATTTAAAATTTTTAATACAAATAGTCCAAGTTTTACAGAAAATAAGTCAGAAATGTTGAAAAAAAATGCAAACAAAAATCAATTATCTGAGTAACTGTCGGGTAAAGAATATTTTCTATTCTAAATTTTAATGAAGAAGACTCCCCCAAAGTTTTTGCTACTACAGTAGAACCTCATTATAACAATAAAACAAACCCTGCTGTGTCGAAAAACGACTATACGGAAATTTTTTTCTAAATAAAGCTCCTACAAAAGTGCATTTATATAGCGAAATTTCATTTTTTTTTAAACTAATTCATTTTTTTTTTTGTTATTTATTTTACATTTACCAAGATCCTGCTAACTATAATTTAATAATAATAACATAATAATAATAAATAATAACTATAATTAAATTTAGGTTTCTTATATTACTATGAATAAACTTAACCATTTAATATCAGTATCGGCTTACAAAAATTTATAAAATTATAAAAATATTAAAAATTATAAAATTATAAAGCTATTAATTAATCTTATATTAATTAATATGGAAAATATAAGAGGCTAGTGGACACAGAATACGCCAGGTAGGGTAGGAGATTCAAGATGACAAAGATAAGGATAGTGATGAGGTAGGTGAAGATATATTTAGCATGCAGTTAAAACATATAACAAAATAATTATAGTTCCATACGAAGGCACATCCATACATTAACATAAATGTGCATAGGTCTCTATAGAATCACTTAAAAATATTACGACATGCAATCATACAAATTGTTCATATACCGAAATACCACAATATGAGTACTGAAAAAAATAGCTTGTTGAAGAAAAATACTATTCTGTTGATTGTTCCTTGCGCGAACACTCAACAGGGAATGAGCCCGCAATAGAAAAAACCCCACCGCCGCGCTGGCAGCAAGGCACAAAGGTCACAAAGCCGCGCAGCACGTGTAGTGCATTGTATCGCCCGCAGAACTCAAGTCCGCCGCTTTTAACTGCGAATGCCTGTGATCATTTATTTGCGCAATATTATCATAAAACTTTTTTCATCTTCACTACTATCATCACTTTTTTATATTGTAACTGAACATTTACATTGATTGAGTACCAGTGTGGAGTTTTCTTACTAAGATGGGTCGATTCTTTGAGTCAAATAGTTGAGTAAAATAAAAACAAAAACCAAACAAGGGAAAATAAATAAGAAACCAATGTTTTACAGCACACAAGAAGTTAAGGCATAAATACGAAATTTATATAACTATACTCATTTTAGAAAAAAGTATCAGATTCCTCAGTGGCATAATTAATTTTAAATAACTTCCTTTGTTTGCTGAATGCCTTATTATCCATAGGAACTAACAATGGAGTCTTATTCAAAACCATTTGTGACCTTTTTTAAGGCCTCGCTTTTTATTGCTATGGCGCAGAATCAAGGCACGCACGCATTGGGGAAAAAATATTTCATTATATGTGAGAATTCGTTATAACAAAATTTTATTTTTCCGTTTCTTGGATTTCGCAATAACGAGGTTTTACTGTAGCTACAAAAAATCCTGTATATGCAGATATATATTAATTTTAACTTCACTTTCAATGATAATGATTATATGGGGAATCAAATGATCTCCATTAGTAATGATAATGGTGATACGGAGAACCAAATGTAATGTGCAAGAAAGAA
Organism: Agrypnia vestita; assembly: GCA_016648135.1. NCBI lineage: Eukaryota > Metazoa > Arthropoda > Insecta > Trichoptera > Phryganeidae > Agrypnia > Agrypnia vestita. The sequence goes on from JADDOH010004456.1 coordinate 18,811, forward strand.
ATAAATACAAAATTGTGGAAACACAATGTGCAAAGTCGTAAAGTAAGAAGAGGAAACAAATCTTATTCTCAGAGCAATAAAATCATATTAAAACAAGTTTGTTATGCAGTTTCAATTGTAACTCAACATTTTCTTGTGGTGAGCAATAGCTAATATTTTATTAAAATTGGAAAATTAATGAAACGACAATTCTTCAACCTTTACTTACCTACCTCAAAATTGTAAAACGATAGTTAACTTATAAAAAAACATATGTTTTAAGAATAAAGAAATAATTAAGATTACGCCCTCATCATCATTTTTAGCTCTACAATCCCTAGCCTAGAATTTTTGTTTATTGATGTCCACTCTCCATATCTCTCAAGTCATGGATTTTTAAGATATATGTTGACATTTTCAATCCACCTTGGCTTTAGCCTTCTCAGGTTGGTCATGTGTAACTTAAGGCGGTACATTCACTGCAAATGCATATTTCGGCGTTTTTTACGAAAATGTGGGTTTTCATTATTCATTTATATCAGAATTTATATGATAGATTGCAATTTTTTTAGGGCGATAACTTAGATAGAACCTTTGTTCTTATATAAAAGTAATAAGCTGAACATTGTTTATAATAAATAAGAAAAATATAAGCATTAATCCACAGGCCGCGGCAAAAAAAACGTTTTTAATGTTCCCGGGCTCGATTCGTTCGTTGAAAATTTGTATGTAAGCATACTATGTTTTTTTTATACATATAAAGTTTGCTTAATTATCTAGAATCCGTACGTAGGATATTAACCCCCCCTGGGCCGCGGACGCACATATCCGACAGGCACAAAATAATTTATTTATCGACGGCCGCGTATCGAATTTGAAAAACGTAATTTTTTCCCAATAGAGAAATCCTGTTGTGACCTGTCGTTCCATTTTCAACTCAAAAACATCACCGATTATATTTTAAATCAACAATCAAAACGGAAGTTTTTCTGCCGTCAAAATCGTATAGAGAAGTTGTAGATGTCGCCCCGATCGCGTGTTGTGCAATCGAAATTCAAATATTCCATCGTCAAGGTCACGCGCAATGTGCGCGGGAAATACGATTTATTTTTTCGATTTTCGATTTATTTGTACACGTATATACAAATATATACGATATGTTTTGCGATATGTGTCAGTTTTTGTTGGTTTATGATTCAATTGAATACTAATAGTGATTTATTAACAAAAATACACGCAATTTTGTTGCGTTTATTTGAAATATGTGTGTGTGTGAAAGTGTATCATATTTATGTGTTATGAGTGCGATGTCCCGTCGTGTGCCGTGCCGTGCAACAAAATATATCACACAGAAGAAGATTATTATTATTAATAGTAGTGTTGTCTCTAAAAACAAATAAATAAAATATTATTATTTTTCAGAAAATGTTGCGCTGGCAACATTATGGAAATTCAAAAAAAGATTATTTTTTTTACTTAAATGATAAAAAAATCATTGCGTTTCGACACTTACGATAAAATAATATGAATGTGTGTGTTTTTTTTTTAATATACGCATGTTTTCATGGTTTTTTCGTAAAAAGAAAAATCACAAAAAATTCCGAAAATTTACGGCCCACAACAAGTTAAGAAATATTCAATATTAATAAAAGTAATAATATTTTAAAAATGCTAGAAATTTTTACGATTTTGATGCTTTTCAAATATTGTTTATTCATATAAAAAGATGATTTTAAACGATATATTGTATCTATATTCGCACTTTGAGTCTTCATTCACTATAAAAAAGCTACATTTTTTATTAAAAATACGTTAATTATTATTTTAAAATAAAAATTCTAAAGTGTGAAATGTGTCAAGAAATAGTGCAGTTTTGAATCAGATGCCGCGTGCCGTGCGGGAGAGGCGGACATTTCTCTGTGGTCCATACACTTTTTCATAAAAAAATCACTTTAAAACGTGTTTTTATGCTAAATTTGACTTAGTTCAAAATAATACCATGTTATATATTCGAAAGCAATCTATTCGTCGCAGATAATGAGTTTTTTTTAACTAGTTTGATATTATTTTGCTTTTTTACTGATAAAATCATGTTGAACTTGCATCATGTGCGTGTTTTGGTGACGGCGGTATATTCGCGAAGATGTCATTGTAATTTATAAAGTCAAGTAAGATATTAATTTACGACATAATTTTTAAAATATAGATTAATGGTTGTTAATTTTCTTTTTAATTCAATACATATTTTTGGAGTAGTTTTTTGTTTATTTTAGATAAAAAATATTTGAATTAAGTTTAATTCACAGGTCTTTTGACATTTCAGTCGGAAGTCAAAATAATATCTAAATCTGCTTATGCGACATAAGTTTTAAATTAAAAAACAGTGATATAAGAAAAATTGTTGTTTACTATTTTTTTATAATACATAAATTATTGGAGAAATATAAATACGCTTTTGTAAATTCTAGACTTAAAACATTTAAAATTCAAATAATAGTGCGCGATCTTGACTTGCGTTCCCACATATTTTATATGTCGGTACTCCGTATGGTTGTCTCATTTCCTCGCAACCTTTCTGTCTTGCATGACATGTAAATAAATACGCTCGTGCAAGGTTATCTGATATGACGTTTGTTCATGTCTCGATCTCGTATTGAAGTAGCATGATCTATCGACGCATATCGCCGCTTTTGACAGCTTAAAAATTGTTTGTCCCGCCTTAAGATGCTTATCTCATTAAACAAAGTATAGAGCTCATTATTGTAGCATTTACAACGAAGTTCATTTTCTAAACTGATTCAAATAACAGCTAGCACCTAAAATATTACCTTGGTAGAATCTTCAACTTGCGCTATCTTCAGCTGCTTCTCGATGCCAAACTGATGCAGGAAGTTTCCACCAAAGACTAGGGAGTCACTCGGAGTGTACACAGCATGAATCCAGCCAGTGGGGATGAAGAATGTGTTGCCGGCGTACAACTAAAGAATTAAATCATCAATTAGATTTTTGTATTACTGTTATAAATTATTATTGAAGGTATAATAATCGCTTCACTCACATTAACCCGGATGCACTTCTCCACCGTGTCCCCGAAGAACACGTCTGATTGTTTCCCGGAGAGGACCCACTTCTCGTACAGCTGGAGATTGCGTTCTGTGGGCGGGATCAACCAAAAGACTTTGGCTCCTGGAAAAGAAGAAACTGTTTTTAAATACTGATCATATAACATACGTAACGTCCACAATCATTATTGTCACACATCTGCGTGAAAATATATTCAATGAACAATATACAGACAAAATTAGGCGAAATAGCGGATCCCCGGATTGGAAATGTTCCAGGTCCATGTCCAGTATTAAAAAAATATTATAATGATACATAGATATTTTCTGTTTAATTTTTAAAAATTAAACCACCCCGCGAGACTGAAATTTGGGTGATTTTTTACAAGTATTAATTATTTTTCATCGGCAATTATTAAGGTACATATGAAACTATTATTTTGTTGTAAAATTTTTGAAAAAAAATCTTGTCCATTCCTGAGAGCTCCTTTGCCGTGACTGAGATGCAACTTTCCCCAAGGCACATTTAACCAAGACAAAAAAGAAGGTCACATCCTCATTTAGAAATAAACTATATAATACGGATCTGATTTAAAAATTTTTTTTTCAAATTGCGCACAATTTTATAAAAAACTTTTTTCCAAATCGGATAAGCCGCAGCTTACGTACTTCATTTCTGTATAAGAAATACATGCACCGGGAAAATTGCATTTAAGTCACGGCGGAGGAGCTCCACAGGAATGGACATGTGCCCATTTTTTTTTAAATTTTCCAATAAAATAATAGTTTAATTAATATGTAGTAAAATAATAGTTTAATAATAATCTTGAAAAGTGCCAATTAAATAAATATCAGATCCTTGTAAAAAAAATCACCCAATTTCTACCAAAGATTCAGGCTTTCAGGGTGGTGTAACCCCTGAAATGGATTCCATTCAAGATACACCGTTATTTGATGATCGTTTTCAATTAGTGAATACGACAGCAATACATTTTTCTTCCGAAATCGAATTTGTATTTCCATTGTAGCATTTAAAATGTAAATCTTTTCCACCAAATTGCTCTTTGAGTGCTAAGAGTACTCGAGTGCTGCCATAGAGGCAGCATGCATGGTTTGCCATATTACTCAAGTGCCACCGCTACGGCGGCAAGAAAATAATGGTTTATTTTAATATATTGGGTTTTTTAGTTTCAATATAATTTAACCAGAATCATATTAGTACAATTAAATAGCAATAAGGAATTTTATCAAGAAACGAGTAATAACGTACCAAAAAACTTCCGAGTGCAAAGGGTTAAGCTTGAATATAATTCAGCACTGTTAGGAATAATTTATGGCATTGCAAATATCAACAAGTTTAGATTAATATAAACCATTTTCTTGGAATTTTTTAAACACCCTTCATGCATATTGCTAATGTAGCATAATTATATCCATAGTAAGGTATAAATATGAATCAATGAGTTTCCTTTGTGCCAACATATATTTATGCAAGAACTTAACACAAACATGTGGTATTTGACAATTATTAAAGAAATAATTATATCATTTCAGAAGCATTACATAAATTACCATTTTATGGTTTATAAGAGAGTGAATTCTGGTGGAAATGTGCAGGATTGTGATTGGACTCTGTTGAAAGGATTTAAGCACGAATAGTACAGTTTAATTCAAACTATATTTAGAAATTTGGTATAATTCAAAAAATTAACTATATTTTATCCCCTTCAAAAGAATTTTCATACAAATGCTACCTATAATTCGAAAAATGGATACGAAATAATTTTCAGATAAAATTAAGAAATTTAACACACAGTCTAACTGCGCTGACTCATTTTCCGCCGGCACCTAATCCTTGCAAAGATTGACCAATCACACAGCTTTGAATATCTGTATAACAGCTATGTAATACATCCCCAAATGGATAAGATAAAACTAACTCATCTTGTGCGCTGGTTTCGTAGTTATAAATTGTCAATTATTACGTCATTGACATGCATATTACCTTTATTCGGATATACAAATTTCATGAAAACTGACACACTTTTGAGATTTTAAACAGAACTATAAACATTGCATATTTTTGCTGCGTCTTATCGTATTTAATTTTTTTTTTTAATTTTATTGTTTCTAGTGTTTTTTATTGTAAATCTAAATTGGTGTCATTCGATAAAGTTTGCAATACATTTATTTAATTCAAAACTTGGACAATAAAATTGAAAGGAAAGATCATGAAAAAATATAAAGGCGCCAATTCAAACATTTTGACAATTTTAAAATTCTCCCCAAAATCAAAGCATCCTTTCACAAGTTGAATGAAAGTAACTGCTGAAAGACAAGCTTTGTGAGTTTTTTCTTGATGATTTATATTTATTTTTACTAAAACAATAGACAATAGCACTCTGACAAAAATTATTGTGACATTGGCCAAACATGTGTTTAAAAATGCATTTGTTGTGAACTTACAAATGTTAAGAGAGGTGTATTGATGTTTTGAAAGCTTCGTATTGAATTTGTACTTCCCTAATTCGAAATTCAACTGTTTTTTTTTTTTTTAATTCTGGTCCCCCCAATTTCACATTAAAGAGCTTTTACTGTACATAGAATGATTTTAAAAGTAAGGTTTGAAAATCAGCTGTTGAAGTTGCCAGTTGTAGAATTAGAAGAAACAACCTGAACCAGTATAACTTGATCACCTTTTAGTATGTGGTACCACACTGATGTGCCACCGAAATCAACGTGGAAGTCTGTGTAGCAGCCCTTCACTGACATGAGGCAGTATTTTTGCACTTTAGGGTACATCATTTCCTCAATCAAATTTGTTGATTCCACCTGAAAGATAAAAAAACAGTAAAAATGTATCTGAAAAAAAAATTGCAAGTGTGTAAGATCGTAAATGAAGCGTAGGAATAACATTGCATAATAATAAGCCGTAGAATCTGTGTAATAACGACAAAAATTTTACATGAACTATTTTTATTTTATTTTTAAAGTACATAGGTAATACAATAATTTTTATATTTCCTAATATATACAGCATAAAATATAAAATATATTAAATTTTTAATCAACAGTATTACATATTTTCTTAATTTTTTCTTAAAAGTAATATAAAAGAATATTGTTTTCATCCCTAATAGAAATGCATTAAATTTAATTATTTGTCTAAATGTCATTATTTGTAAGCTTTCTAACATCACTTTGATTCTTGTGTATCGATTTGTTTTTAGTATAATTCTTAATGCTTTATTTTGGAGTATTGTTAATTTTTTCAATTCTTCTTCATTTTTAGCGAAATTTAAAATAAATTAAATTTTAATAAATATTATTATTAAGTTCTACAGGTTAAGTATTTTAATGTGTTACAGCTGTTTCGGCTTGTAAGGCCATTATCAAACAGTGGATATACCATGTACAAACGACTTATTTATAAAATTTTTAAGTTACCCCTTCCCCTTTAGAGTAATTAGATATTTGTGGTGAAGCCTTGTAGTAATGTACGTTTTTCCCCGGGCATTTATCATTAAAGGTGCCTCGGTTAACATTACGCTTAATTATCAAAATTCCCCGTTTTCTGCAAGTGTTATTTATAAATATTATTTTAATTTATGTCCTTGATTATTGGTTTTTTTTAAAAAGAGGGAGAAGGGGAGGAGGAGAGACGGGGGGGGGGAGAGGGGGAAAGGGGGGAGGGGGGGGAACGGAAGATGGAGGAGGAAGGTAAGGGGGGGGGGGGTGGTTGGTATGATGATTAGGGATAGGAAAAGAAGGTTGGAGTTAAAGAGGGGGGGAAGAAAGGAAAAGGGAAAAGGATATGGGGAGGGAGAAGTGGGGGGGGAGAAAGCGAAGGGGTGGGGGGGGGGGGGGGAAGGGAGAGGGGGGGGGGGGGGGGGGGAGAAACAAGGGGGAAGAAACTGGGGGGGACAAAACGGAGAGAAAGGGGGGAAGTGGAGCGGGGGGGAAAAGGGGGGAAGGCAAAGGAGGGGAAGGAGTAAAGGGGGGGGGGGGGGGGGGGAAAGGGCGGGAAAGGGGAAGGGGAGGGGGGGGGAAAAGGGGAGGTACTTAAGAGAAAGGGGGGGGGAAACGGGAAGGGGAAAAAAAAGGAACAGAGGGGGGGGGGGGGAGGGGGGGGGGGGAAGGGAGGGGGAACGAAGGTAGGGGGGGGAAGAAGGTGGGGGGGGAAAGGATAGGTGCGGGGAGAGGGGGAGTGAAGTTGAAGAGGGGTGAAAAAGAAAAAAGAATGGAAGAGAAGGGGTGGGGGGGAATGAGAAAAGGGTGGGAGAGAGTGGGGGGTGGGAATGGAAAATAAGAGAAGCGGTAAAGGTGGGGGGGAATTGTGGTGAAGGGAACAATGGGGGGGAAGGTGTTAGTTTATTTTTTTTTTTTTTTTTTAAATGAAGTAAATTGTTTTTTTTGTTGCAAATTAATGTAATTTATAAAAGTTTAATATTTGGATCCTTTTATATTTATTTATTTCTAGGTTGCTCAAGGAAAATTTCATCCTAAAAACCTTTGTTTCTATATGGACAGGTTTGGTTCGGTAGTATAGCTTGCGGGACGTGGAGTTTCAGTTTAATAAATGGGCCGCAAATTTTGACTCAAAATTTTTATTTTTATAGCAGCGCATGTGTTCCGCGAATCTAGTTAAAAAAGACCTTCCCGTTTGTCCTATATATGTGGCATTGCAATCTTTATGATTACATGTTAATTTGTATATACCACTGCTTTCTAATTTAGGTGTTTTGCTTTTAGAGTTTTTAAGGTTTGTTCCTATATTGTTATTGGTTCTAAAGGCTATTTTTAAATCACACTTTTTAATTTCATTAGCTATTTTTACTGAAGTTGGGCCGAAAAATTCTATGCATGCATATTTATTATTATTATATTTCTGATTAGGGTATATAAGATTAATTTTATTTTTGTATTTTTTGTTCCTAATCATTTTCTCTATGTCACTTATTCTATATAAATAAATAAACAATTCTTCTTCATTGGCCAGTAATAGTATACTGGTGCAGTAGTTGATGTGGGGGACTATTTTATTTATTTATAAAATCCTTGTTATACAATTTATTTTATTCATGAATATGTGGATGATAATAATTTATATCATTTTATTTACAATATTACTTATCTAAATACACTTTTTTTAATTATGTTTTGTGGATTGTTACTACTCAACTAGGCATAGCTTGGGCTAGAGTAGCTAATTTTATATGTGTTATTTGTTAAAGTTTGTCAACACTAATGTAGGACAAGTCTGTATAAGTAATATAATGAATATATATTATTGCATTATATATTATATATTCGTAAGATAAAGTTTATTTAATTAATCTTTATTTCCCAGAATCTTTAGTCATGCACACCTCTTTGTGTTAAACTGCTCAGCTCAAACTGAGATATGCACATAACCTTAAAGGTTTGATTATTATGGTAATGAAAATACTTTGCAAATGTCTAGGCAGCTTGAGCTATTTTTGTAAATGAAGAATATGAATACAAAGCTTTTCAAAGCAAATTTCGCTTCAAACCTGATGCTTATCGGATGAAGTACAGAAAAAGTGTATATTCTTTCCGTTTAACAAAATATTGAATCTTTTTGTTCACCTGTTGCTCTTTGAGATGCCTGGGCCACACGGAGTCCACCCAGTCCACCTGGCGGACTATTGTCGGAGACTGAATGTAGTTGTCGAGTCGAGTATGCGAGAATTCCAGAGATATCACGTTCAGCAAGCGCTCCTTGTTGGGATCCTCGTAATAGCGCTGCCACTCCTGTAATATTTTATCAATTAGTAGAGTATCATGATTGATGTACTAAACTCGTAACATGGCGCCTCTGTATCTTTAAGAGCTCTGCGTCAACTTGAATCATAGATGTTAGCTCTCAGCCGCAGGCAGGGCAATCAGCCATTGCTGAAGACTGTGAAGTTCAGTGAAAGGGCATTTGTAGTGGGAGACTCAAAAGTGCATCGAAGAATAGTTAGTGATAGTATTTTAACGGAATAACCATTATTTGAGATTTGTAACAGATTTTTTGCAATTCAACAGGCAATTGTGTGTACTACTAGGCAACAGTTATATCTGTTACCAACCATTGATACAATCAAATACAAATCTCAAATAACTGTACCATTGCTGCTCTTTACTTTATATTTTAATTTTTATACTCATGTTTTGGTGCTATACAGATATTGTTTAATGTATGTGCTTTTTGAAATTTATATTATATTCTTTATGTAAAAGCCTACACTTAATGGGCGTAAACAAAAAAATAAATAAAAAAATAAATAATAATAAAAAAAAATTAAAAAAATAACGGTTTGACCATCACTACAAGACATACGCTGAAAAAAGATACAAAAAGTTTAGTCCTATTGGATTGTTTATTATTATTATTTAAAAACAGGTTAGTAATAATGATCACCCTAGGGCAGCAAGACTCGCAATTGTAATTTACCATCGCCATCAGAGACTTTATTTAAAAAAGGCACCTTTTCACAAAGTTATATCTATAAGTTTGTACAACAATTGTTATTTTTAAATATGCTATACAGAGCCCTTGAATTAATATTTTTACAAAAATATTATGCAAGGTATAATATAAATTATGCAATGTTTTAATTTAATTAAAGTTTTTAAGTATTTTCTAGAGGTACTTGCCTTCATAGTCATCTCGACGTTCTTTTGTGTGTTGACGTCCATCACGTCCAGGATCCTCCGAGATCCCACACACATCCTGACATCATTTATAGTGAAATTCGCAGTTGGAACTCTGAAAAAAAAACATGTCAAAATCAATTTTTGCTAGATTACTCTTTAGGACCCTGTTCAAAACGCAGGCTGCCTCCTTCTGACCAACCTATGCCTTAAAGCGATATTAACAGAGCTAGTTCACAACAGTTTATAGGTGGATTCCTGCCTTGATTACAAATCGAAAATGTTCAAGCAATCGTGACCTTAAATCAAGTTATGGAGATACACAATATTGAATAAAGCATTTTTTAAATATTGCTGACTTATTTTTTGTACAATGTTGAACTATCATTACAGTAATTTATATTGATTGTAAACAATTCATTTATTTCAATATAAGTCAAACAAAATGACAACCTTGAAGAAATTGAAAATAAAATTTTTTTCAAGGTTATAACTGATATAAGTTAATGATAATTCTATGTCGTCCAAAAAATAATTGAGAAATATTGAAAAAAAATGTGAATTCTAAATACAATAATTTTGTTGACTGTCTGTCGGTTCGTAAAGTCCGTAAATTGCTGGAATTAAAGCATTAGGTAATTAGAGTATGTTGCGCAATCAGTGCGCAACACACAATGGTTCAGGCAACACGCAACCGAGACACGCCCACCAAATTCCCGTGATTTGTCACGGGTGTACAGCTAGTTCAATATTAAGTAATACGATGAATAAAACTGTTCACAATTACTATTTATTTATCGGATACATGAATTTCTGTTTGTCTTTTACAATTAAGAAAATGAATCTTTTAAGAATTTTCTACAAGGAATATAACGGGAGATAGTAACAAAGCCAGCACAAAAAGACCAGTAGGGAAAAAATATTAATTTTTTTCATTACCTTATCCCAAGTCCGATTTTCTCCCTGAATATGAGTGGCGTGCTGAACCCATGCCTCTGCAGATATTCCACGGTGAGGTCTACACCGTGCATTTCACGCACAGCCCCCGGGTGCTCGAAGCGGGGGCTCTCCAGCTTGTCCGCAAGCGAAAAGCCACGGCCCCCCTCCACAGCCTCATCATCCCCCAGGGCCCACTCATCGGAGTAAAGGGTTCGCTGCTTCCTCTCGCGCTAAAAAAAAATGTAACGTGTCAATAAAAATTGGAATTTTTTTGTTGCAAATGAGATTAGTTTGAATATAATTTTAATTTTTCCTAAAAAAAAATCAGTCACAATTTGTAATAAGCAAACGGCGCATGTTACAAAAAACCATACGCTACATGGTAGATAATGTTATTATATAAAATTTGAACAAAATTGACCAAATAGTTTTTGAGATACCATCTCCACCAGTTTGAAGAAAGAATAATGTAATTTGTTTAAAAATTCACCTTCCACACTAGCTTCAAATTGCAATAACTCAACAAATTTTTGAATGAATGATGGCTTGAAAATTATTCTTAAAATTTCAAGCCACAAGACAACGCAAAAAATTTTTTTTTTAAATGTCAAAGACAGTAAATCAACGAATTGCAGTTAGGGATTGCAATCCCGATCCCGCGAGATCGCGATCCCAGAGATCTTGAGGCATTTTACGAGATCAATCTCGAACCGAAAAATCGGACGAGATTATCAGGATTGATCAACATTTTTTATGTTTTGTATGTTTAATTGTGTATGTCTATATAGAGCTTTTAGTAAGTGCTTAAAACTTATGTTCATGTCACATTAAAATAATGAAAATTGCTTTGAATAATATTTGCTGTATTTTATCAACCTAACATAATAATAAAAACTACTACTAACTCTACTACATTGACTGATTGGTGCTTGGAAAAACACCTACAAAAACTTTAATGCAATGATTAATAATGAACATTTTATTAAAATTGCTGATATAAAAATGCAAGGCATGGTCGTTAATTGCTATTCAGCTCTATAAACAACAAAAAAACACAAACCGATCCGCGGGGATCCCGCGGGATTGGAAATTCTAATCTCGAGGGATCCCGAAAGGGCATTGGGGCAAGGGGATTGCAATCCCTAATTGCAGTATAAGCCAGCTTGCATTTCAAGATGATGATATACATCTTATTAAACTCTACAGTGATATAAAACCATTCACATATAATTCCATGATAATGGTGCAAAAGGAGTAAAAAAAAAAAACAAATTAGATAAAAAAAACTCAAATTTTTTATTTAATAATTTAAGTTTTTAAAATAATGTTCGCTAATCTGATACAAAAACATTAAACAAACAGTCTCAAAGTACACTGAGGCTGTACAGATTAATCAATATCATTTATAATGCGCAAGGTAATGCAATAGGGAACAATAGGAATGGGTGTTCATAATCCGTTCCAATATGATTTTTTGTTTCTTTTTAATGAAATCTTATTGGTGTCTATTTACCACTGAGTAATTGCATAAAAATATTATTATTGTTTTACAAATACTACATTTAAATTAATGTATATATTTTTATGTTCCATCAAAAAATATTTTTGGTATTATTTTTTCCATTTAACAGTACACTGGATTCTGTTTTTTGTTTTCAAACTCGGGAATGTTAGTTCCAATGAAAGTAGTGACAAATAAGAAGGAGGTCCAATGACAGCGAATTCAATCCAACAACAAATGATCACAACATAGAACTAATTGTGCAATCGCAACAAGATTTGATGTCGCATGCCTTGTTTCCTAGAGTCATACAAGGAACTCACGAAAGAACAGCTCTACTATTTAAGAATAAATTGAAAAATATACTCAAAAAATCAATCTCAACGTTAAAAAATCTTATCATAAACAACCATTATGCACTTACTTATATATATATATGTAACAATCACACCGATAAATAACTGAATATTTGTTGAAAACGAGAGAACCTGTATACAGGATGCCTCATAGCTGGTAGCTAAAAATTTACAGGTGGAGTACCGCCTTGAAAATGTGTCAAACATGTTCAAGCAACCATGACCTAATATATAAATAGTTATGGAGATATATTTTTGACTTATTTTTTGCAAAAAGTTGAACTATCATTACAGTAAATGCAAACTTTGATATTGAATATATCCGTAACTATTGATACATTAGGTCATGCTTGAATATTTTCAACTCATTATCAAGGCAGGAATCCACCTGTAAAGTTTTTGCTACTAGCTATGAGACACCTGTATTTAGTACGATATAGCACATACCACCCCTGGATATCTCTAGGGATGAAAGTGATTTTGTACCAAATATGCATATTGTTGATTTAATGAATTGTATTTTTTGGCATCCAGGATTGATTTTCATACAATTAAACCGATCTCGAATCATTCTGTATTTTAGTGTATTTTTTACCCAATACTCTGTGGAACTTATCCACTTTGTAAAAACGGGATCCGGTATACAGGATACGGACAGTTGACAACTGCCTTTTAGATTTTGAATGTTTATAAATTAATGAATTGGTTTGAGAGACCATACCAAAATAGCTAATTAATAAATAATTTTCTTAGATGTTAACACATTGATTGAACTCTCGTTGTTGCAGTTCATGCAGCTTGTTTGCAAATGCACTGTTAAATAATGAATTAGCTCCATACGCAGAACATTAAATGCAATCATATTTTTGGGGACACATGATCTCAGCTTATTATAATATATTCAAATATACTTCACGATTTATAAGCCTTCTATTCACTATGTAACTTTATTCATCCAACAACTGTTATTTTTAAATGAGAGAACAAACACAAAAGAAAAGGTCTCGCAAACTTGTCCTAAATTTAGATAGGTGGCAGTGTGCAATTTATTATTGTATCATTTTTAATTTAAAGCTGTTAACCAAATGGATTGGAATTGATTCCTTCAATAAAACTTTAAAAAATAATCAATAAATAAATATAAATAACACTGTATACAAAAAGATTCAGCATTTTCTGAAAATAACAAGATCGTCGTAAATTAATTACGTAATTACAAAGACATAAATAAACACGTCCCATTTATTTTTGAGTGTTGGGTAACAATCACCAAATTGTATATTTATTCACAAAAACCGTGTAAAAAAGTGTTTAAAATAAATCATGCTTGTACGAATTATATGCTTTAAATTTTTTTTTCACAAATGTTAAGCATACTTTTACTACTGTGTACAAGGCACATTCCCTTATCAAACATTGGTGACTTTTATTTTTAATGTAAATTTTCATTTCATTTGTTCATACTGAAAACATATCTGTGAGCGGAAAAACCGAACGAGTCAATAAAATCGAGTTTTGAGTTAAGTATGCAGAGTTGTTCTTTAGATACTATCTAGCAAGGAAAAATTAGACGAGTCAGAAAATAAAATAAAATGTGACCATTATTTAATTTTTTGAAAAAGCGCAATGACATGATTAATTATTTCAAAAAGTTGGCAAGGAACAACAAAATTAATCAACTCGGTTCAATGTTCTTCTGCAAAAGGCAAAACCATTGATGCAAAAATTAGATAAAAAAGGCTTTAAGAGATATTTCATGAAATGAAATATCCAAAATAGAAACCAATTCGTCTTGTTAACAAAACAAAATAGAAACCAAAAGCGATTCACATTGCTGGCCCAGGGTTCAAAAGCCCCATGTCTGGCCATTTAATTTCGTTTTTTTAGCACTGGATTCAAACGAAATTACAGACTTAAGACGAAGTTACGAATAGACGGACAGACGGACGGACAGAAGAACAGAATTATAGATGTCAATTTGATTTCTTTTTTATTTATGTTTGATAAATTATGTTTGATTAAAAAAACATCTTTACAATGAGCCCTAAACAAAAAAATATTCAGTAATTAATTAAATATCGACGGTTTTTGTAGGTTCGAATATTTTTAGATGCCATTTTCTCAGTTTCACTTTTTTTGGGTTGGAAGCTTTCTGCATAACTATGTCCAGTTTGCGTTCAAAATAAGACGGTTGAGGTACGTATCGAACCAGTATTATTTAATTTTCATTGAAACATAACTTCTTTTAATAGCCAGACATTAGCGAGAAAGCGAAATAAAAATATCTTTCTCTCACTTCCTCATTTTCCAAACATTCTATAAATAGTTGCGCAACCGCTCATTTGATAAGACGGTCATCAAATTACAGGCTCGCATATCAGTATTATCTACTTTAATGATTCTGCAGTCGGTTATATATTCCCGGCCACCGAGTCACAACGTTCCCTAGAAAATTAGCACTATCAGGGAATGCAGGACTTATCACACAATGCATATTATGCACAAGGCAAATTATCTAATCCAACACCGATTATTTATTTACATTGATACATATCGTTCAACTTACTCATTAAGTTTCCATTAACAATGCAGGTGTTAGTTATTTTAAGACAAAGTTGTAGCAAATCTACCTATAGCAAGATCCCGCAAGATTGTTACTAATAAATAAGTAAACACGGGCACATTTATTATAAAAAATGTTATTTTTAATGTTCTAGGTAAACATGATTTAAAAAGGTGATAATATAAAAGAACCTGTGACTTTCACAATCATAGGCAAATTAGCACTTAATCAGCCGAAGTGTATAATTTTTTTACCTATTTCCTTTGGGATCATTGACTTTGACCTTAAGTTTATTAAGGTCAATGATACATTTAATATATTGGTCCATTTACATTCTCGTGTGGATTTACAAAGCACATTATTTGTAGTTTTGTGTGTACATATATTATACAAGATGTCTCTAGTAGCTAGTAGCAAAAACTTCAGGGGAGTCTTCTTCATTCAATTTCGAATAGAAAATATTTCCCATACTTCAGTTAAAGAGATAGGCGACACAAAAGTTTGCATTTTTTCCCATAATTCTGACTTATCTTTTGCAAAAGATTAACCTATTGTGAAAATAATTTATATCGAGTATAGAAAAATTCATTCGCTTTGAATGAAGTCCAACAAAATTATGAAAACCATGCAGAAATTCGAACCAATTTTTACTCCCTTTATATTATAACTCGTAGCGTCTGCTTGCTTGCCGGCTTGCCGTAGAAAAAACTTTGGATCGATTTTTAACCCTTTTCGCGTGATCCAATCGAGCTGAAACTTTGCAAGCAGACTCATGGCGACGATCAAGAAGATCTATCAAATTTTGTGAAGGTTTTAGATTGCGAATTATACTACGGTTGTAGTCATCGTCCTGACAACGAAACGGGTACCTATGTCTCAAAACTAGTATACTAAAAATCTCAGTAAGTTGTTATAAACTAATATAACTAACATTTTGTTAATCTGCCTGAGCACAAAGTTAATGCTTTTAATATTAAGAATATTAAAAAAAATCTTGCAAATTTTAAAATTTTTTTTTCAAGATTTTAATAATTTTGTTTGACTCGTATTCCAAGTCCTAAACGAATTTTAATTTTGAATATTCTTTATACAGGGTGTAACAGAGCTAGTCCACAATACTTAACAGGTGGATTCCTGCCTTGATTATAAGACGGAAATGTTCAAGCAACCATGACCATGACAATAGTTATGGAGTTATGCAACATCAAAATTTTTTTTCAATATTTCAGACTTATTTTTTACAAAACTTTGAAGTATCATTACAGTAAATTATATGTATTACGTAAACTTCATTAATTTCAATAAAAGTTAAATAAAAACCCCGAAAAAATTCCAATTGGAAGATTTTTAACATTTAATATGACTTGCATTAAAGGGAATGATTTTCCATGTAACAAATAAGTTACTGTAATACTTCAAAAAATAAGTCAAATAATATTAGGTCATGGTTGCATGAACATTTTCGACTAATAATAATCGAGGCAGGAATCCACTTTTAAAAGTATTGTTGACTAGCTCTGTTACACCCTGTATATTCCCAATATGAGTTTCTTTAATTATACTCTGATGTTTTACTGAAAATAGGTCAGTCAGTCATACGAAAAAAATAATTTTTAAGTTGATTATATTAGTACATTGTTTCTTGAACATTTTCGACTCATAATTTAGCAGGATAATATTGAGGAGCTGTAAAATATTGAGGACTAGCTCTGTTACACCCTGTATGTGCGATTTTGAAATGCATTTGTACCTCACGGCCTGTTGTGGCATTAAAAAAATTATACATTTAAAGACATTCAATAACAAAAATTGAACCAACAGTTGGTAGGTACCTCTTGGTACGTAAAGCTCTTCTCAGATGGTAACACCAGCTGTTGTGAAAGTATTTTACACAGAACAATTGGTAGATACCTTCTGGTACGTAAAGCTCAGTGCAGATGGCACCACCATCTGGTAAGAAAGTATTTTAATCATGCAACAAAGCTGAGCAACCTCAAAAATAAAAATTTCGAAATTGCGAAAATATACTTTAACTTTTTTTAGAGGTGTAGAATTTTAAAATAAAATAAAACGCGTCAAAACTGTGTTAATGACCATGGTATTGGCTTTATTTGAAAGATAATTTTATGCCATCAGTGTTTGAATGAAATGTTTTATTTAGGAGTTTGTTTTTTGAATTGGCAACACTTTTTCCTGCAATGCTGACAATCAAGCAGCTGATTTATGCTCAGTTTGGTTTACCATTTCATCATGATTAGACTTGCACCAGAAAAAGGCATGTAAGTAATAAAATATTCGAAAAATTAATAAACTTATATAAAAAAAAGGAACCCATAAAAACCAGGTTTTTATTATACTCCGTTTCTTTGTAAAATATGACAACAATTAAAGACGAATTAAACATATAACATAACACTAAACTTACAGTAATTTAATATATTTCTAAAATGTCAGATGTTTTGAGCTTTGATAAGAAACTTCATGCTTTGAAGATTAAATTCTAAAAGCATTTGTCAGTCAATTTAGATTTTCGAAATTCGTAGTGAAGTACCTATTATGTATACAAGTAATTCAAATTTATAAAATATTCCGCGACGTTATCGGGCCGCCGTTGCTAATAATCAAACTTTTGTAATCATTCCAATTTGAAAAAAACATTAAAATTTCTAAAAATCCGAAATTATACTATAATTATTAATTTTTTAACGAAAATTTGATAGATCTTCTTGATCGTCGCCACGAGTCTGCTTGCAAGCTTTCAGCTCGATTGGATCATGGGAAAGGGGTTAAAAATCGATCCAAAGATTTTTCGTCAAGAAAACAAGCAAGCAGACGCCACGAGTTAAAAGAAAGGAAGTAATAAATGAAGTATCATAGAAATTTTATAAAAAAATTTATAAAAAAAAATTGAAAAGTCCATAGGCGAATTTTAATGCGGTAATTAGGGCACATCCGGATAAATGAGAATGCATAAAATCTCTACCTACTACACCAGTAAGGCAATGTTTTTTTTAAATTTCTTCTCCAGCCGTTAAAGTGCAGCATTGAATTTTCAAATTTAACAAAACAGTAAATGGTTTTGAAGCCAGTATAAAAATATTATTTTCAATAAACTTATAAAATTCGATCTTCACGTTCACATATTTTCGGCTTGTTAGTGTTAATTCAATGACGTCACGTATACTGATATCCAATGTATTGCAGAATCATTGCGAACTACTTTAATTAAAAAGTAATCTGATATTTTCGAGTGCAAACGCGATTTAGAAAACCTCCTCCACCCTTGGGACACTCCTACCCTGGTTTACTTTCCATTCTAATTGACTGAATCCATTATCCGGTCCTGTAATTCGCGCGCCAATAATCGCACCGAACAAGCCGCAACAGATCCCTAAAACATGAAAAGGTATGTATTTTTTTAATAATACCTTTTTTACCTAAGGGCATCATACTACACATTTCATAAATTTTTAAACTGACACCAATATATCATTAATTTTCTATATTATCCCAAATTATAATAATTTCGTTGTCTGTAATTACTTTACAGTATTTTTTTTTTGTAAAAATATTTTTAATAAATTTTTTTTGTGATTTTTTAAAATAAAATATAAATACTTATTCCTTAGGAATCGACATGTAAAAGTACCGTCATTTTTGACGGGTTACAGCTCTTTTTATTATATTATTATTCAAACTTTAATATATTGCCTTGCCCGGTGATATATTAGGTCCTTACATATGAAATTGACGTTTAGTATGGGAGGAACATAAAGCCGATTTTTTTTATTATAATATATTTATTTAATCAATGAATGTACCATTGCTATCTATGCACTTTTGCCATCTCATAGGTAGTTCATCGATCCCTTTACTAAAAAAACCATTCGGACAGGAATCAATAAAATCTTTGAAGGCGGTTTGGACTGCCCCATCGGAGTTGAATTCTTTCCTTTGCAAGAAGTTATCCAAATTTCGAAAAAAATTGTAATCTGTTGGGGCAAGGTCCGGAGAGTACGGTGGATGTCTTAGACATTCCAATTGAAGCTCCTCTAATTTGGTAGCCGTCTGCTGTGCAGTGTGTGGTCTAGCGTTATCATGAAGCAGCAGTGGCCTAGAGCGATTAACCAGCCTCGGTTGTTTAGCAGCTAGCTTTTCCATCATGGTTTGCAGTTGCTGACAATAGACATCTGCCGTAATCGTCTGGCCAGATTTAAGAAAGCTGTGGTGAACGACACCAGCACTAGTCCACCAAACGCTCACAAGTAACTTTTTTGGAGTCAATTTTCGCTTGGGGCATGGTTTGGCTGGTTCGGCAGGGTTCAGCCATTGCGATGAGCGCTTCCGATTATCGTACAGGATCCACTTTTCATCACAGGTAATGATTCGATTTAAAATCCCTTCATTATTGTGCCGGTTGAGTAATGCAACGCAGCAGTCAACGCGCGTTTGTTGATTTGCTTCACTCAATTCGTGAGGTACCCACCTTTCAAGCTTTTTCACCTTACCAATTTGCTTCAAGTGGATTAAAACAGTTTTATCACTAACACCGCAGCCTGCAGCTAACTCGGATGTGGTTTGCGATGGATCCGCTTCCACAATAGCCTTCAATTCTTCATTATCAACTTTGGTCTCCGGCCGTCCACGGGGCTTGTTCTGCAGGTCGAAATTTCCAGAACGAAAACGTTGGAACCAAAAACGCACTGTGTTTTCTTTTGCGGCACCGTCGCCATACACATCATTAATCCTTCGAGCCGTTTCTGCAACACTGGTGCCACGGTGGAACTCGTACTCGTAAATAACGCGATATTTCAAGTTTTTCATTTTGTTAACTGAGTGACGCAAAGAAAAAAACAATTGAGGAAAAAACAAATGAATTATAATTTTCAAAACACAAATACATGAGTAAATAGCTGTATAAATTTGGATTTGGAATTCCTAACCAAAGAGAAGATATTTGAGATCAAATTTGCCAGTACAGCAAAACTCCAATTTCATATGTAAGGACCTAATATATACAGATGAACATTGTCTAGCGAAATCAAATTGCATTTTCCTAGTCTATCATCTCATACAGTGTCTCATAGCTAGTATCAAAAACTTTACAGGTGGATTCCTGCCTGGATGAGTCGAAAATTTTTAAGCAACCATGACCAAATCAATAGTTATAAAGATATTCAAGATCAAAAATGCATTTTTTTCAATATTTCTGACTTATTGTTTGCATAAAGTTGAACTATCATTACAGTAACGTATATCAATTATGAAAAATTCATTCGCTTAAATACAACTCAAATAAAATGATAAAAATTCTATTTTAAATTTTTGCAAGTTTTTTATCAATTTATTCTACTTGTTAAAGCGAATATAAGTTGACAAAAAATTGTCAGAAATATTGAAAAAAAAAAATACAAACTTTGCTATCGCATATCTCCATAACTATTGATATTAGGTAATGGTTGTTTGAACATTTTCGACTCATTATCAAGGCAAGAATCCACCTGTAAAAATTTTACTACTAGCTATGAGAAACCCTATATGTATATGAAATCGGTAACTGTCAAAATGACAAAATGATGCTTTGAATGTTAGAATCGCGGTAATATTGACGTAATTTTTATCATTCTAACAATATAAAAATAATATTTCACTCAGAATAATACGTATCTAGGTAAAAACTCAAAAGGTTATATCGTTAAATGTTTGTTTATTGTAGTAATAAAAATACTTTGCAAATTTAATGTCTAGGCTGCTTAAATTATTTTTATAAATAAGACAAAAGTATATTTTGACTAGAAAAAACGACACGCCTTTTTATTCAAGAATCTGAATAAATATATTTTTTTAGTGTTAGCACGTTGTTGCAAAACACTTTAATTGTTTAAATTAGGTTGTATTGCGTTAGGCCACATCCCTTTTACGTAATAAATTATTTTTTTAACATTAAATAATATGATTTTTACGGAAAAATCGGCCGCGGTTGCACAGTGGCCACTACTAATTGAGACTTAAACACTGGCCGCTAATTTCTAGTCATCTTAATATTAAAGTGCGCTTTTGCATACATAAATACTGCTTCAGAGCTAAAATAAAATAAGTGTTTGTCATTCAAATTAAGTAAACGAAAATAATTTTTTATTGAAATATCTGAGAGCCATCTAGTATTCGTTGTTTTAATTTTAGTGAAAAGGTGTTAATAAAAAAAAATACGATTCTATAACTTTTAACGCAAAACTGTCATTCCACTGTGTATAATTTATAATATAGTATGAGTAGATCTCTTTTCATTTAGGAAGACAATCGAATTAGTGTGTGTATGCCGTGCGTACGACGCACATTGTTTCGTTGTGTTGGCGTGTTTACGGGTATAAGTACCAACAAGAAATGAAAAGAAGTCTACTTGTATTAATGACGTATTGTTGATGAAAATAGTTGGGCATTAATGAATTCCTAGCTCAAAAATTTAAGACTGGTTCGAGCGCGGTTCCACTGAATTATTTCGCGTCACATCATCTGCAGTGAAGATCGCAATGAGATGACGCTCTATTGTGATCTCCGTTAGGAGATGGAACTCGGAGAAAAATAAGAAAATGCAAAACGAAAGGTTAATCTGACGATAAGATGCAAGTCGAGTGCGGAGAGCACATGTCGGCGACCGTGTAAGGGCGGTTTTGTTTGTGTTAATTCAGAGCATTGATACTTGATAATTCAAACAAATTCAATCATCGGCTGAACGCAATATAAAAAGTACGCGGTTGCTCCAATTTCAACACTGAAAATTGTATATGTCCCTACATTGAACATACTGATCAAATTAAATATTTAGGTATTATAATCGATGCTCATCTCAAATGGAATCTCCACACACAACACATCTCAAACAAAATAAAAAAAGCCTTTTTTTTCTGCGCAGTATTAGAAACTTTCTTAAGATTAAACTCCTAAAAATGATATACTTCGCAATCTGCCAATCAACTATAGAACACGGCATAATTGCATGGTGAAGAGCAACTATGAGTGCACTCAATCCAATTATTGCAACTCAAAAAATTACTATAAAAGTAATCCTCAAAACCTCAATTTTAACAAGGACAAATGAAATATTCAACAAATTCGACGTATTCGATATAAACCGAATTTATGCGAATACTACTCTTAAATACACATATAAATACAAAAATACATAGTTTAAACCAACTTCAAACAATAATTACCACACGGTTAAACAAACTCAATCTACAAATCCAAAGGTTACATACAAACTCAATCTACAAATCCCAAGGTTACATACCACGTATGGACAAGGGAGCTATAATACTATAATAGTACTCAATTTTAATTCCATTTCTTGTATGCCACCTAGTGAATAAGTAACAGTAAATAAGTTTTTTCTTTTCTAACAGTAAGTTGTTTTGTAAGATAATAATTTTTCTGTGTAAAGCGCCCTTGAGGTGAGTATTCGCGAAAACGGCGCTATATAAGTTATTCAATTATTATTAACTATTTTGGACCCAAATTACTTAATTGCATCCTTGACGAATTAAAACAATCCGGGCTAACCACAATTTACAATCCTAACATAAAATACAAAATAAAACAGTGGATCCGAAACAAGGGGAGAGATAAAATAGGCACACTTACACTAAGACAGTATAACCTCATATATATGATATATTTTGTATTATGTTACTTTAAACACTTGATTATCTATTTACTATGTTTTGAACCTACAGAATATTGTAAACTATGCCTGTCTCAACACAGATATTTCTAGTGAGACAGGCACAGTCCAAACAAAATTTTATACTTAAAGTTAAATAGAAATAAATAAAAAAAATAAAAATTATGCTATCGCTTAGAACAAATCTATCTTGATTAAAGCATTCTACCGGCAACAGAAAGTTAGGGAAGTATTTTTTTTCTATTATCCTCCTATATACCTATGTATGTATTTGTAATAACTGATTATGTATAGCAGGGCGGAGAATTTTTAAATGGATACGTTTTTGATAAAATTCTTTAAAACATGAAAATTCATTTTCAAGAGCAGTTTTGTTGGGGGGATAAGAGAGATAAGGGCGCCACTATCCAAAAGGCGAAATTAAGATAAACGTTTTTGTAAATATTTTTTTCGCCAGAGCGGATTGGTAATTTAAAATCAAAACTCCATGAACTTTTTTTATGGCAAATCGAATAAAACAGTTTCACACTTCGTTTATAACCAACTTGAATAAGCTGATTTTCAACAAGCAATAAATTCAGATTACTTTTAATGATTGTTAACTAATATTTAAAATAATTAATAAAAATATACTTTGTATACAGGGTTATTTGTAAAACATTAATAACCTCGCAGGACTATATTCCTGCCTTGATTATGAGTTGAAAATGTTCAAGCTTTCATGACCTAATATCAATAGTTATGAGATATGCGACATATTTCTGACTTCTTTTTTGTAAAACGTTGGACTATCATTACAGTAACTAATATCAAATATGAAAAATTCATTCCCTTTAATACAAGTCCACTAAAATTATAAAAACCTTAAAATTTTCAGGGTATTTATAATTTTATTTAACTTGTATTGAAATTAACGAATTTTTCGTAATCGATATAAGTTACTGTAATGACAGTCCAACTTTTTACAAAAAATAAGTCAGAAATATTGAAAAAAAAAAATGCAAATTTTGTTGTCGCCTATCTCCATAACTATTGATATTAGGTCATGATAGCTTGAACATTTTCGACTCATGATCAAGGCAGGAGTATATTCCTGAGAGGTTATTAATGTTTTCCAAATAACCCTGTATAAAAAATATCCATGTAAGAACGAGCTTAGAGAATACTTACATTGACATTCGATTGTAAAAAAAAAGGTTTTTGGATATATTTTGATACACAACGACTCGTAGTTGAAATTAATATGATTTTGATAAAATGCTTCTAAAACACATAAAAATCGTTTCAAAATCAGTCATCAATTGTGAAATTGACACTCTTTGTCAGATAATCATATTCAAAGGCGTCACCCTATAATATCGTCATACGCGAAACTGAGCTTATGCTTCTAATCCCCCATTATAAAATCGCCGTATTTAAAATTTTTTCGTTTTTAAATATTTCACCGTCTATTTCCTTCAATCGCATAGGCCCGAATTCACAGTCAATACTTAGATGACTTAAAGGTTAAGGTGCGCCTTAAAAACGTAGTTTTCAGTACAAAATAACACTTAACCTTTAAATCATCTAAGTATTGATTCTGAATTCGGGCCTCAGTGATATTTGTAATTTATTGTTTCCTTCTTTATCGTGCGCTTATGCAGTTTCGTGACCCGATGTGCACGGAGCTTTGTGCACATGTCTCCAATCTCCAATTACGCCGGACCCTGTTAACTCGTCTATTTGGTCTTGAAGGAGACCATCCTCTTGCTTGATTCCCTTCAATTGCCCGTGCAATAGTGAATTTCTCGAGACTTCTGTCGCTGTTTCTGGCAACGTACCTAAAGCATACAAAAATCCTTCTCCTGCATAAAGTCAAGTCTTTCGGTAATCATTAACTACACCATAAACCTCCAGCGCCGCTTCTTAAAGGCATCCAGCACGTCCCTATCCATATTTCTTTATTTACGTAATTCCACTTCATACAGTGCTGAGAAGAACACCAAAAATGGTACAAACGAATTTTGGCTGTTATAGAATGAACCGAATTTTCCGTCTCTTCGAATTTCTGCATCATTTCCTTTTTATTTTGAAGTGAGAGCACCTAGGTAAGTAATAGCGAACCAATGACAATATTTTGAGTATAAAATACTCGAGTTACCAAAGAAATGCGACTGGCCGACGCCTTGTACGCATGCATCATTGTTTACGAACTCTCCCCCAGCAAAAAAATGCCGTACACAAGTATAAATACGTATCCCGCCGTGTCGATTCTGGAGCTCAAGAGCATACATAAGTATGACTACATACCTAGATATTATTCAACAGAGTTAGGTTAATTATTTTTGACTCGCCGACCCCAATAGGTCCGCCATCACTGACCTAGGCATATAAAATCATCGACCCCTTAATGAATTGTTTCTTATAAGAGTTTAGAATCAATCGATAATGAGTGTTGTAAATGCTAGAATTAAAAAAAAAAACAATTTCAGGAGACTAAAATATCGATTTTGTACACGATGCATAACTATTAAAGAAGTAGAAGACGTAGTGATTCTCTGCCTATCCCCAACATCTATGCCGATACTTGCAAAAATATACATCTTGATTTTTCGCACCACAAAATTACTAAATATTACGACGCTGTCAAACAAATCTCATCGCACGCAATTATTACCTACTACGCGTTCGAACAAGTAATATAAGCAATATTGGCCGGATGCGAGTTTTACGTCTATAAGTTATGTCCGACTTGCAGACATTTCCGTTTTTCAAGTTTTACTCGTCGAGCCAAAGTTCGCTGGTAAAAGAAGAAAAAAACTCGCCGTGTATCAGACGAAGCGCAAAAAATGGTCGAAAAGTTTTTCCCACCGCATTCAAATATGGAACCGCGACGAAACAATAAAAATATTGACGAAAAAATATAATTAAAACGAGACTATATAGTTGTTCGCGGTAGGTACCTACCCCATTTACCAAATTGAGCGAAAATGTGATACGCGAAAAGCGTCTTGGATTACGATAAAAATTTCCCCTTCGGCCGTTGCGGCGCATCGTGTTTAAAAATTGCAATAACATAATATTAGTTTAAAATTTAATTCGAGGTTCATCTTAAAATTGCAATATACAAAGCATTGCGTTATACAACAACTCGAGAAAAATAACTGCAGAGCCGGCTAAAATGTACACACAAAGAAAATGTTTACATGTAAGTAGGTATAATGATCTCGCTTCAGGGCTTGTCGCTCTTGGAATCAAAACATACGTGTGCAAATTGCATTGGGAGATCAATAAAAACTTTTCTGCAACATTACTTTCAGTCACATTATCGTCAAATCGATCGCGCCTGCTCGTCCGAGATAAGAAAATAGGCCTCGCGTGAAGAAAGGATTGCCGTGTTATAAAACGCACCGCAGTACACATATGGCTCATTCGTACAATTTGACGTTTCTAGGTTTCTTGGCATGCGCTGATCCGGAGGGGCCGCCGCATTTAAAATTACGATTATGAAACTCCCAAGTCGAATAATTCCTACGCCAGCGATAAACGCGAGAAAGGATATGCAAATATGCTCGAAGGTAAAACATTTACCGCGGAAACAATGTCAAAATTCGACAAACTTACACACAATAAAACGATCGGCTGCAATGTTTACGTGATCCAGAATAAAGCCACCATGGCGTCACTCCTATTTTTTAGTAAAATGCGGGGAAATAACACTTACCAGTTGCCTTGTGAGATGTCGCTTCGTCGGAGGCAAGCTGTCCGACATTTTAGAACTTATTTAATCACCTTCCGCACAAAATTGCACCGATTTACGTAAATAATTCGACGACCATAAAACGGCGTGAAACGCCACCCACCATTTGCAATTCACAATGCTGGTACCAACTTGAAAATATAACAGAAGCCGAATTTTTTATGATATTACGTTCGTTGTATTGGTACCTTCGAAACTCTATTGCGCTGTGATTGGTCGAAAACACACGCATGCGCCTTTACAAACGCGCAAAATTTGATATACTGACAAGGAATGTTTGATTGAATTAGTTTCATTCGTGATTTCTATTGCGTTAGTGCTGACAAATGTTAAATCTATAACAAGTGCGTTGGAACAAAATAATCAGTTGTAATAAAAATAGGTTAAGGTATTATGAAATTAATAATCCGTTTAAATAACACAAATTCTAACTTTAATATTGAAATTATGTGTGCAAAATAATCTTAAAACGGGATTTGATTATACTTTTAGTACTTACAGTGTAAAAACAGTGAAACAGTGTGTGTTTTAAGTGTGTAAAATACGTCAATGGTGTACTATTGATGATTTTTTTCAAGATTGACAATTTTTTACCAAAGGTGAGCTTTATTAAATTTATTAAATGTTTTGGTATTTGTCTTTTTCTTAAAATAATGAATTTAACGCAAAAAATTTTACTAATATGTTTATTTAAAAAATATACGGCTAGAAAACATTTTTTCAATCTTGTTACCACTTCCCGTCATTTTGTATTGTTATTTGTGATATCTCTCATAAAATATGGATTTTATTTTGCTGACAGAATATTATAAAATATGTGGTTAGTACAAATGCGCATTTGAAGAAATTTTTATTATTACTAGACCCTGCTATATTTTTGGCCCTGTGCGGATACATGGTGATATTATTTACAAAGCATTACAATATTCTACACATTTATAGTATCATATTTGCAGCCTTACATGCACGTACATGACCTGACCAAAGTATTCTGGCAACTTTTTTTGATTGGAACACGCTGACATCATCATAATAATCATGGCTCATCTTTAGAAGCTTACTGACAAATTTGATTGCAATCTGACTAAGAAAAATTACAAAATCTTTTTTGCATACAAACAGACGAACGATAAACATACTAGCATACATATATAAGATGTACTTGAATATAAGATGTACTTGAATCTTTTTAACTCCAATCTAAATTTACACAAATCTATAACATGTGCTTGAATATTTTTAACTGCAATCTAAATTTACACAAATCTATAAGATGTACTTGAATCTTTTTAACTGCAATCTAAATTTACGCAAATCTATTATATGTACTTGAACCTTTTGACTGTATATCTGTCTTATGTTATTTTTTATTATTTCATATTTTGTACATTTTGTAAAAGCCTATAAGGGCGTTAAATAAATAAATATCGACGGTCCCTACGTATTTTGTCGAATCTGCAATAAATCGATTTCCATTTTTATCTTGAAACCTCCGATTTCTTCTATATTTTCGGATAATGTTAAAATAAAGTTTAATTTTCCTTTAATAAGTGCTATGTTCAAAAAGAAAAAATATTTTTTTAACATTATCCGAAAATATAAAGTAAATTGGATGATTTAAGATAGTAAAACGAACAAAGAATTTTTGCAGATTCGACAGTATACGTGGGAACGTCGATATGGAACAATATAATACAATAATAGAAATAGTGATGCGAATGCTCTAAAAGCCAATATGATTTTGTCGGTCGAAGCATCGAAGCAAGACTAGCGGCACATAGTAGAACCTGGTGCCAATCCGCGTGGAAAATAAAAACGTGCGTTAAAACTTATGAACGATAGAATGAAGAACGAATGAATTAGTAGCGAATTTAGGTCAGTTTGGTCGCTGATATGGTTTGATTATAAGGTACCTACGTATGCGCGAGGACAGGATGGTAATAAATATATAAGGCGAGTGTTGACAGCGTTAGGATTGGATGGCGTTTACGAAATATGTATCTGGAGTAATTATACAGGGTTATTTGGAAAACATTAATAACCTCGCAGGACTGTATTCCTGCCTTGATTATGAGTCGAAAATGTTCAAGCTATTATGACCTAGTATCAGTAGTTATGGAGATATGCGACATCAAAGTTTGCATGTTTTTCTCAATATTTCTGAATTATTTTTTGTAAAACGTTGGACTAACATTTCAGTGACTTATATTGAATATTAAAAATTCATTCCCTTTAAAAGAAGTCAAATAAAATAATAAAATCCTTCGAATTCCAATTGGAAAACATTCCAATTGGAAATTTTTTAGGGTTTTTATCATTTTATTTAACTTGTATTGAAACAAATTAATTTTTCGTAATCGATATAAGTTACTGTAATTATAGTCCAACGTTTTACAGAAATATTGAAAAAAATGCCAACTTTGATGTCGCATATCTCCATAACTATCGATATTAGGTCATGATAGCTTGAACATTTTCGACTCATAATCATGGCAGGAATATAGTCCTGCGAGGATATTAATGTTTTCCAAATAACCCTGTATAATAGAAAACGATCATGTTAAAAGCTGCGACAGCCGAAGAGATTAGTATGAAAGTGGTGAGGTAAGAATGTTGTGTTAAGAAGAGTGCAACCTGTGAAGGTAAGCTAGTGAGTTATAATCAGTGACGTATTATAATATAGAAACGTTATTCCCATACTAAGTATGCATTGAAAGAGATAACAAATCACGACACACTTACTTCACAAACGCTCTGCGTGTAGTCACGGTGATTAAAATAACATACTAATCAATCTCACAATAGTGTATGATACTGTGTTCTTTTTTCACGGGACTTTTTTTTCGGCATAGCGTCCGTTCGATAACAAATGCAAAGAAGGCCTTAATTTTGAGTTGCTAAGATTTCACGCTTGTAACGTATCTACAGTTTAATATATCATCGGTTATAAGTTATAATATTAAACACTTTGAAAAGTAATAATACTGTGGCGGTGCCCCTCTGACCCTGCGCTAACTCGGCCGACCCAGCGATTTGTTTACGTTAACGTAATCAAAGCGCCGCGCAAATAAAATCGAAAACAAAGGAGGTCGCACTACGGAGACAAAACAATAACGCCACGATTTCAGTCGAGTGTGCCATAACGCCATAACGTCTGGCGAATTTCTTCTATTTATTTTCGTGTTCGTTATTTTACTTCCTTATTTATAACTGCAACCTGTAAATCTTCACTTGATCCCGGAGCTTAACTCTGGTTGGCGAACAAACATCTACAATACAACTAAACGCTCTTTCATTCCACGAACTCCAAACCTTATTAGAAATATTATCCAAATTTAAATAATTAAAAATTACATCGAATTGATATTTTGCTTTGACACCTCAAGAAACGTATTGGAGTTGAGTGGCATTAAATTATATTTCCAGCAACAGTAATAAAAATATATATCTCTTAATATTTCTATCACAATTATTATCATATTGTTCAATTTTAAATACAACATAATATTCTGTCACATAAATATTTTATTTCTATATTTTTTTCCAAAATATATGTCTGTGAAAACGTCATGCTCCGGAGTAAACCTCTTTCCATTTAGGAAAGACACTCGTATGTGTAAGCTGTGAGTACGACGCACATTGATTCGTTGTGTTGGTGTGTCAGGAATAAACGCCAACACAACAAAACAATACGCACGGCTTACACATACTAATTCGATTGCCTTTCTTAATGGAAAGAAGTCTACCTACTCACTGCACGCGCTTGGTATAAGTATACATTGTTTTAGCCTTTTCGTTATTTAAAATACTAAGTGGTCAGTAGGTACTCATTTGGTCGTGGTCTAAAGAGTAACTATGCAAAATTTGGTATAGAACAGATAAAGGGTGTAGGATTAAATGCAGTTTTATATAAACAGATTTATGAGTTTTTATTACAGACCACCAAAATATATAGACATGAACTTACCTAAATTTATTAGTACATGGTCTGGTTCCACGGCTGGTAAATTTTGAAACAATTATGAAAAGGACAAACTGAATATTCTTAAAAAGTATAATGTATTAGTAAATAAGTCGCCATTTATTACTAGTTCACTCAATTTATGTTCCCATCTACTCCCATCCTTCGTTCCTTTATCCCAGTCCTACGTCCCACCTCACCTATTCCACCCCTCCTCCACATATTTTGTAGCCAAAAATTATCTTGTATTGTCACACTTTGCTTATATTATAAAAAATCAGTAGTGGAAAGTTCATAATCATAGTTTACTATTTTTTCTAACATAGTGTTAATTTTAAGATTTCAATTCTAAAAAAATCTTTTTGATTACTAGGGGATTTAATTAAGTAAGAATAAATATTCTGACAGCATTTTTAATGTGTCTTGAATACACGCGAGGGAGGATATACATCCGCTGTGTCCCAGTCCCCTCGCCTAAAGAAGGAGTTTAGATCATGTGGTTTTCATATATTTTTTCGAATTTTATAATTTCTTTAATCCATTTGATATTTTGGTCGACAACAGCTCGTAAGTAATATATTTAATATCAAGTTAACCTGTCTTCATACATTAGTGTTCACTTCTTCGTATGCATGTAACTAGCTATAAATATTTACAATAAAATCAATAAATAATCATTAGTGTGCAAAAATTTCCATTTGCGACAAGCAATCGGCCGTATTCTGAATCACCAAATAACAATTTTGGTGATTGATACACGTAACCCGTTATTTGGTGATTGTTACACGTAACCCGTTATTTGGTGATTGTTACACGTAACCCGTTATTTGGTGATTGATATTCAACACTCAAAAACACGTCAAAACGTCTGTCGAATATCATTATTTCTATCATTATGAAGAAAATGCTGCCTTTAATTTAATATTGAAATATTGGTGAAGAAAGCAATGATTTAATTATAAATAAAATACTTGTATAAGACCACTTTTTATGTTTAAGTACACACTAATAGTTTCGAGAACTACAGATATTATCATATACAGGTGAGAATATAAACTCTAATAATAATATATACAGGGTTATTTGGAAAACATTAATAACCTCGCAGGACTATATTCCCGCCTTGGTTATGAGTCGAAAATGTTCATGCAATCAATAGTTATGGAGATACGCGACATCAAACAGGCAACTCAATGTGAAAAAATCACAACTTCTGCGGAGCAAGAACAACAGAGAACACAGTACCACGACTCTTCAATAAAATACCGGAGCACGTCAAGAATATGACCCAACCTACAAGGAGAGGAAGGGAAATAAGGAAATTCCTACAAAATAAATTGATTCAGGAAATTTAGGCAAATCACATGCCTCAAATTGTTGGCCTCAATGCCTTTTTATTTTACTTAGCTGTTCAATGATTTTTTTAATTATCTTGATCTTAGTGATTCATATTAATGTTCATGTTTTTATTATTATTTCGGTCGGTTACCTAGTCTCATTACTAAGTTTATTTTTATGTTTGTTATGTTCATGTAATTTTATTATTTTTTAATTTTTTATTTATTATCTGTTACCTCGTCTCATTACTAAGTTTATTTTTAAATTTTGTTATGTTCATATAATATTATCTTTTATATATATTTTATCCTATGTAAATATACCTATAACTAAATATGCAATGTTCTTATGCAAAAAATGGAAAAGAAACGTGCCGACAAGCTGTACAAGGCTTGGCACGATCTATAACAATGAAAAATATGTATAAATTTAATAAAAAATAATAAAAAGAAGTTTCTCTCCTATATTGCTAGAAGGGTCTGGAAATAGGCGAAATCACTACAGTGCAGAAATATATGTTTGTCTCTCAATTTATATCCAATCAGCGCCGCCACATGGATAAATGAGTCACGACGCTTGCGCACAACAGGTCAAGTGACAGCAATGAGATAAAAGTAGCATTTTCTGCGCCGCTCAGTCTGTGACACCTCCACTTATGGGCATTAGCAATATAGGAGTAATACATATATGATAATCTGAAATATGACGTAAATCCACGTCCTTTCTATTTTTAAGTGTTGTCAGAATACGGCCGAATGAATGATGTTTAGCTCCGGACCTAAGTAGGTACCTGTTTATATCCGCGGCATCTACGCGTATATCGCAATGTTCCTTGTCAAGGTTGTAACAGTACCTACATTGCTTATAGATTACCATTACAACGTTAATTTATAACGGTAATAACAAGTCATACGGAGCAAGTTCGAGCTGCGTCTTCCGTGTGAAGAAAGTATTGTAGCGAAGTCTTCTGACGTCACCGTGGAGGACTATCACCAGATGCTGCGCACGTTAGCGTACGACTCAAAACTCATCTAATAGCGTCCAGTCCATCCGAAATCCTCTTGCTCGACGCATGGAATGAACGTATCCATTTTACCACGCTTATATTAGCTTCGCCTGTTTGTCTAGATGGAATCTTATAATCCATATTCCACCAGCTTTCCAATGCCCAATCGAGCTGAAATATTGCACACAGATGTATTCTCGATGACTTTACATGAATCAACTCACTAATTAATCAATTAATACATCATAATTAATTAATGTAACTTTTACATGGGAAATTAGTTAACGAGCTCACCAAAAGATAGCGCTAGTTTCCTACCGAAGTGATTTTGTACACTAGGTAATATTAAGACTAATTTTATATGGTAAATTAGTTAATGAGCTCATCATAAGAAGGCGCTAGTTTCCTACTGAAATTATTTTGTAATATTGTGACTAAAAATATAAAATTATATTATATGAGAACATTTATTTTTAAATCCATGATTATATTTCAATATACTAAAAAGTAAAAACTAAATTTTCGGCCAAAAATTTTTGGCCTCACTCTCCAAACAAAAGCATGGGCGCTTTCCTTCCATCAACAACAGAATTCCGTTATTTATATCATGCTTTTATTTGGAGAGTGAGGCAAAAATTTTTTGGCCGAAAATTATTTTTTTACTTTTTAATACATTTAAATATATTCGTGGATTTTTAAAAATAAATTATTTTTCATGTAATTTTCATTCTCCCCTTGGCCTTGATGTCAACAGTATTAGTACCGCGCGGCCTCCTCGACACCGAGTATTTACAGTTTCAATCAATATAATGTTAGAGCACAGTGTACATTGCATAAACAAAGATTCACATATGTTTTAGGCGTAGTAAATTAAGCAGTTGGATAAGAGACACTTTTGTTAATTTATAGAAAGCAATAGACAATATTAAAGTGATGTGACAGGGATGTGAGGAAAAGGGTGAAGAGGTTGTAGTCAGAGTAGTGTTAAAGGAAGAAGATATAAGATGCAGTAAGTGATTGGTCAAAGTCGATCTTGCATGATACTTTTATATCTTTTTATTCTTCATCTTTACTGTATGTACTTTCTTTCAAAAGAAATATAACATATCGATCTAAGCTGGTAAAATGATAAAAAGGCTACCTCAGAACAGATATCTATACAGGGTTATTTGGAAAACATTAATAACGTCGCGGGACTATATACCTACCTTGATTATGAGTCTAAAATGTTCAAGCAACTGTGACCTAATATCAATAGTTACATGGAGATATGCGAATCAAAATTTGCAGTTTTGTTTAATATTTCTGACTTATTTTTTGTAAAACATTGAACTATCATTACAGTAACTTATTTACGATTACGAAAATTTCATTTGTTTCAATACAAGTTAAATAAAACTATTAAAACCCTGCAGAAATTCCATTTGGAATGTATTCCAATTGGAATTCAAAGGTTTTTATTATTTTATTTCACTTGTATTACAGGAAATGATTTTTCATATTCGATATAAGTTACTGTAATGATATTCCAACGTTTTACAAAAAATAAGTTACAAGTATTTTAAAAAAATGCAAATTTTATAGTTGATAGATAGTGCTTAATAGGTCAAGGTTGCGTCAATATTTTCGACTCATAAACAAGGCAGGAATATAGTCCTACAAGGTTATTAATGTTTTCCAAATAGCCCTGTATATCTAGCGAGGTGGTCGAGAGGCCGCTATATTTTATCATATATTTATTATATGTAATATGTCTGTACGTATCAAGCAATTAATAATAATAATGTCTTTTGTTAAAAAAACGTCGATTTTGAAATGAAAATGATTGAGGGCCTGTTGTTTGATCAGAAGTAAGAGTAATAGTTAAGAAAAAAGCATACTTTTTTGCATTCTCCACCAATCAAAACACTCGTTTTCGTAAAAATCTATGCTTTTTGCTTAACTCTTACTCTAACTTCTGATCAAACCACAGGGCCTATAGTGATGATGATTAAATTCCCTTAGTAAAGTAGCGCTACGATGAAGTATGTATTTGAATGGTGCTAGAATAAAGTACTACACACAATCTATAAGACTCTTTTTAGTGCCAAGACCAATATTGAAGGGGTCAATATCGTTACAATTATCATTAAATGCCGTGCACGTGCGAAATATAAAAGTAGGTATTTTGAGTATAGGAAGTTTTATTTCTTGGAATATGAAAGAGCATGTTCTATCGGGCTCATCTA
Source organism: Agrypnia vestita (assembly GCA_016648135.1). Taxonomy (NCBI): domain Eukaryota; kingdom Metazoa; phylum Arthropoda; class Insecta; order Trichoptera; family Phryganeidae; genus Agrypnia; species Agrypnia vestita. The sequence continues at coordinate 53,824 of JADDOH010004456.1, forward strand.
CAAGGAACAAGAAAGGAGATTAAGAGAGTGGGAATATCCTTGCAGTAGTCAGCGCGTGCTCTTCAATGTTCCATAGTTTTCGTGGTGTGGTGGAAATTAATTGCGTCAGCATAGGAGTTAAAAGATGCGTTATATGCAGCGTTAAGATACTGATACACATACTTATTTTTGAGCATGCTCATTAGCATGCTCTAACAACTGTACACACTTGCTTGTTATTAGTGAGCTTATTTTAAGCGTGCTCGTGAATGAGCATGCCCAAAGCTAACAATCAAAACACACACGCTTATTACTGGCATTCTCTTGTCATAGAATAGAGACGCTCTTGCTCAAAATGGAAACTTTGCAAACTGAAATAGGAAATTCAAGTGAACCAATAAATCAAAACAGTTTCCGAGTTTCCATCCGCACATATTTGATTTTAGTTTTTATAATTATTATTGTAAAATTTAAATCGTTCATGTCTTTTAATAAAGTTTTATAAGCATCATTTCTTGCTATATTATTTTTATATACCGGTGACCGAATATTCCACAGACGTTCGTTTTTCCTATAATAAGTCACGAAAAGTAATGTTTTGTCATCTCCCTAACGCGCCATATTTGTTTCATCTGTCGCAGACAATTAAACAAATATGGCCGCGAATGACATTAGCATGCTCATAAGCAACCGGTGATTGATTTTTGAACGTGCTAGTAATGAGCATGCTCGTTACTAGCAATATGCGTACACACGTGTTACTAAGTAGCAATAGCTCAAGAAGCTCAATACTGCGCGTGCTCACGTGCCACTAATGAGCATGTGTATCAGTACCTTTAATGTGGCGAAGAAACTCTTTTTTTGTAACTGTTCCACTTGATGTGTGGACGACGCGCCTGAATGCCGAAAACAGTTGACGTCAACGTTCTTTCAGGACTCTTTCCAGAAGACTATAAAGATAGTCGTTTGAAAATAGTAAAAATATTTATGCGATCGATTTTGTTGCTATAGTGATCATGACTCATAGCTCGCCTAGTGATCTGGTGGTCGATGGTTTGAGACCTATTCCAGGATACCAATTCCTATTTTACTATTTTCGTAGCAAAGGTGCTTATCTTAGTTTGGAAACAGTAAGAATATTGATGCGACCGTATTCCGTGTTCGCACCTGTGTTTAAAAAAATACATATCCCTCCTTCTTTTTCCTTTTAATAGACCTATGTGGTCTGTTCTTCATAGGATAGCGCCTCCTGGGAGGTGGAATCCCAGCTGTCCTGCCATCTTCTGGGAGGTCTTCCGCGAGGCTGTCCATTCTCTGGACATGACCATACCAGTCCCTCCCTCCTGTCTACTCCATCGTACAATATCCTCAGCCTCACATAGCTCTCTTATTACAGTGTTCCTCACGCAATCCCTCAGCGTCTTGCCTGCTACCACCCTCGGTGTCTTCATCTCAGAAGTCCTCAATATTTGTTTAGTCCTGATTGTATCTGCCCTTGCTTCAACGCTGTACGTCATTATTGATCTTACGCATTCTTTGTAGATTATCATCTTGCTCTTGAGGGCCATAATATCACTGTTTAAAAGAGATTTATGAGACTATAGAAGAAGTAAGAATAGCACGTGCTAATTCATCTGCCTGGTCATGTAAGACTGCCATATGTTTGCCTAGTATGTACTATTTGTAACGTATACGAATTATTGCAATATCCAATACTTTTCGAATATCTGGAACAAAAGTGTCACAATTTAAATGTGGCTGTAAACCATATATTCAAAAATCATATTTTATGTATACACTATCCAGGTGGTTTGGTTCAACAAAGTTTTAATTAGTGTTGGGACAAAGAAATTAAATAAATAGATCAAAAAAATTTAAGACGTGCTTTTACACGCTTTATTTGCATACATAATCGATTTTTTTTAAACCACCCGTGTAGTATCCAAATATTAAACACGTTGTTTTAAATTTTAAAACTAATTTTATTATCATAATTATCTTACTATAAAAAATATAGTTCATTAAACCATCCTTCTTAGTTGCCATATAAAACACTAATATGACATATTGTTCCGACGCGTAATGTCAAAGTTGAATCTGCCGACTAAAATCAATAAATTTGAATTCAGAACATTTTTTGCTACATACGTAGGCATTTAATGTTCATTATAAATGGAAAATAGTGAATTTTAATCGAAAAAATGACCAAGTAATGCCGATAATGATTCAATAAAATATAGTCATCCACTTTACGTAAATATTGAAAATTTCAAAGCTCTAGGTAGTCGGTGAAAAATCAATTACAAGATTCCACCACAAACACACAAAGAGAGTTAAACAAAAAGCATAAAAAACATGTAAAAAAGTGTGTAATAATAATAATAATAAAAAAATAATTTTAAAAAAATATGAAAACTACAAACGCGATTTACTCAGAACGTGCATTTTGGATTGTGTTATTAATAATTAATGTAAAATTAATATTTTAGGACTCCGAAGTATGTAAATTCAATTGACAGAAATTTTTCACTACAAAGACGGCTTTGTAGTGAAATAAATAAAACATGAACGGAAATCGATGTGCACCAACGTCACAATAATATGTTTCTCATAACCTGTAAATAATAGTTCAAAACCAAGGCCTTCTATCAATCCGATTGTGAAATCTGCACGCGTTTCTATGAAATAATAGCATGAACAGATGATACCTATATAATTCAGTTTAATTATATAATGCACAGCTAACTGTTATTTCAATTTGCCATATAATTCAGACTGTACAACATGAGATGAGTTGTAGATTATGGACGCAGATTTTTTAAATAGCTGCTTAGTGTTTTTTTATATCTGCGGAAAAACATTACACCTTTATCCTTGAATGTGCTTGAAATGCGGGCTACCATTGTCTTTATTCGCGAAAACGCCATAATATTTATGTTTTATCTCTACGTTATAATGTCTTTTTCGATCCGATCACCTCAGTACTTGCCTGAAATTTAAATTTAATTTTCTATCTAATAATGGCCTTTAGCTGACAGTACCTACTTCACTATTCATTCCCATTCATACCTAATATTCAGTTCTTCGGCTCCTCATTCGAAGTGCAGTCGGCTAGGCTGTGGATTCAACTATGCACAGATACTAGCTGTGCCCGCGCGGCTTCGCACGCGTAGATTTTTAGTACACTGTTTGGATCGTCATAGAACTTTCGCGAACCTTCTAAAACATTCTCCTTACAAAACTTTCAAGAAATTTATCGAATGTACAGGAACCTTCTAGACACACCGACACATTCCGCCACTCAGCTTAGAACCTTGTAGAACTTTCGGGAATTTTCTAGAACCTTCTCCTTCCAGAACTTTCTAGAGCAGGTTTTTCCGGAACCTTCTAGACTCAACGACACAGTCGGCGCGCCTATTTTTAAACAATCTGAAGCATTTGCGGCCTTTCCATAACAAATAAATGGGTTAGAAAGCACATTTTTGTCACCCACTCCCACCCACGTACAGCAACCCCCACCAAACACGCATATTTTAGATGTGATACCTATATGGCTATCCACCACCATAACCACCGGTGGGTGGTTGTGGAGAAAACTTGGCGGGTAGGGAAACACGGGTTTCTTTATATATATATATATATATATATATATATATATTGATTACATAACATAGGTACCTATCTTCAAAAGCAGATTACCTTTCTCACCTAGTATAGCCCTTCCTTGTCATCATCCATCTCCTACTCGTCTCATTATCATTTAGCTAGTTTTGTCACTGTAATATTATATTATTCTTCCTCGGTCATTTCTCCACTGCTGGATGTAGGCCTATTATAAATTTCTTCAATCTTCTCTTCTTTGGGTTTTCTAATCCACCTGATACCCGCATGGTATAATATCATCGGCCCATCTTTTCTGGGGCTGGCCCCTTCCTCTTTTCATGTCCCATGGTTTCCACCGCAGAACTTTAGGTGCCCATCTATCTATTCCCTATCTGGCAATATTACCTTCACATTGCCATTTTAATTTGGCAATACGATCTATCAGATCGACTGCTTTTCTCCGGCATCTGATTTCCTCATTTCTGATTCTGTCTCAGACTTACGCATAGCATTTTTCTCTCCATAGATCATCTTCATTTATCTTAGTTTATGTAGTTTCCATACATAAGCACAGGGAGGATGCAGTTTCTATAAACACTTTTATTTTTAAAATCATGAGAATATCTTTATTTTTAAGGACAAAATAAGTAAAACACTTTTATTTTTAAAATCATGAGAATATCTTTATTTTTAAGGACAAAATAAGTTTCTAAGATATCTCTAGATGAGAGAGTATGCGCATTATCCTTGACTTTACCCAACTGAGTTCCTCCAGGGTATGCTAAGCTACAATAGTTTAGAGCATTTTTATCGATTGCTGCGCGGTATGATCGATAATCCTGAAATTATGCGGAGCATTGGTTTGTATGTTCCTGGTAATTACCTAAGACAGCGTCAGCATAGATTATTTCATATTCCAATATACAGGACCAACCTGCCAACGGTTATGCCTGTTGGAAGAGCTACTGCTATGCTGAATAATGTTACTCTGAACATTGATCTATTCCATGTCTCTGAGAAGGTTTTCCGTGACAGGATTCTCCTACAACTTTGATGTGAATGAATATATACGTTTGATATGTTGTTTGTATATTTTCATTATACAGTCACATGAGTAATATAGAGAAAGTCCAAAATAAGTTTCTTAGATTTATCAATTATAAACTAAATATACCTTCAAGTAATATTGATTACAATATTCTTAGATCTTTTAGCTGTCTTGACAAACTAGAGACTAGAATAATAGTGACGGATTATCTCTTTTTACAAAAACTAATAAATGGTACTATCGACTGCCCTCAACTACTAGAACATATCTGATTGCGTGTTCCGTCTCGCATAACTAGAAGTCATGCAGGTTTTGCCGTGAAAACTGCAGCTACTAACTATTTATTTAATTCCTCACTGCAAAGGCTTCTTAGACTAACAAACAGATACGAGCAACTGGACGTTCTTGCCAATAACTGTATATTATTCAAACATACGAGTATATTAAAAGGTGTATTGAAAGATTACTAGTATTTGTCGAATTGGACTTAAATAATTGATCTGTATTTGAATGTAATTTTTTTTATTATATTTTGACTTTCAAAGCTTGTGCAATATCTTTTCACTCTACATTATTACTTTTTTTGTTTTTAAATTTATATTATATTATGTTTTTCTTATACTTCTGCTCTTTATATACTTGCTTTTTACTTTATATTATATTTATCTTTATATATTTGTATCTGTATATTAAGCATTTTCTTTCCACATTGTCATTATTATGTTTACATGTTATTATTATTTTTTCTTTAAACTATATATTCTGTTAATGTACACTTTACCTATCTGTTGTAAAAGCCCAGGGTGTTAATAAACAAAAAAAAATCTTACTTGTTATTAATATTTACGAATTAAACATATGTTTGTAAAGTAAATGTTATATTAAAAATAAATAAATTGAAATTGTTATTGAAAATTGAAATGATTAAGTTTCCTAAAGGCCGCTTAAACTAGTCTAATTCTTCCGTACTTCCGGGTATTTCTGCTATCTGATTTTCCTTCCCCAATTTGGTCCTATGTCCAAGATATATATTATATTTTTCAACAGCTTCAATTGTTTTGTTATCCATTGTGATCCTACTGTTGGATGGACTCATGATTTTGGTTTTGTTGATGTTCATCTCTAGACCAACCTTTAGGGAAGCATCGTGGAGCTCTGTTAACATGCTTTGAAGTTCTCACTGATCACCACTGATGAACAACTGTGTCCTCTGCGAAGCGGAGGCGATTCAAGTGTACCTAGAGCTTGCCCAACGTAAATTGGCGTGCGGCGACTTTGGAACTAAAACCCGCCTCGCCCGCACCCGGCGGTAACCCCTCTCCCTGTCATTCAGTTCAATCTCGTATTTGCGCGCGAGCTGTGACATCTTGATTTCCAATATACACTGAATTATGTCCAAAACAGTCTTGCAACACCTTGCAGGCGGTGCAAGGACAATTGCCAATGTAGTTTTAAAGTTTTGCGAAGCTGAAAAAGCAAATAATAGACCAATATTATCGCCTGACAGGACTCTAGACAGAGCGGCCGCCATTACTGGTTTCTTTCTTTAGTGTTGCCCAACCAAATTTCTATTATAATACCATAAAATATGTTTGTCAATGTACCGGCCACTCTGTATATTATGTATTGTGTAATAAATTTACACCCGGGCAACTTCTGTTTCGCGACAGGGACTCCCTCCAATAAGGACAGACTCGCACGCCAATTTATACTGGTGGCATTCCACTCCTTTGTATTTACTACTGTACTGTATTTTTAGAGTATTTACTGTAATATTGTATACCGGAAATCTATTTCAACTATTCCACTAAATTATGTGGTTGGTTCAAATAAATTGCCATCTGGCAATGGACCCGCCATTGTAATATTAGGTATGTCTGTAAAAAGTTAATAAATCAACAAAATAGAATGTACGGATAAAATTGTCATTATAAAAGGGTGTTCCAAACTAAACTATTATTTTAAATATAGTTTTTATAGGTTAGAAAAGTAGTAAACAATATTGAGTCAGTAACGCCAACTTATTTAAATACTAGCATAATCCCATTGATGACACTAGAAGGCTACCTGGCTTCTAAATATTTTTAAAATTAGGGGTAAAATATTTCTAGAGATGGCGCCACTTGTCATTATAACTCATTTACGAAGGATTGATTCTAAAGGTTCCCTCTAATACTTTAGGGTATAAGCAGGTTAAATCACCGAATGCACAAGCGTGACATAATTTTTACACTTAGGTATGCAAACAATTCAATGTCATATTTAAATATCTATTATAAAATTTACTATTTTAATTTATTCTATAAGATAATAAAGATTATTTCATCAAAATTATTACTAAGCCCATATAAAAATATATGGGGTATAAATCCAAAAAATTAAAAAAATGTTTTGAATGCATTTTTTGATTTGAATTTGAATGCATACTAATTTAAAACTTTCTGAATTCTAGATTTTATGTGTATATCCCTTCCAAATAAATTTACAGACTATGTTTCTTGTAATTTGTAATTGTAAATTGTAATTTTTAATTCCAGTTTAGCACAATATAAAGATTCGCTACTAAAAGCTCTACGTCCTGCCGTCCCAAATTCATAATGCAATTAACAATTAATTAAACAAATTATTGTACCTATTTGTTTAAACATGTATATATTTCACATATCCTTTTTCTAAATCATGCTTTATCTTGTATACTTCACACCTGCTTTTTCTAAATTAATGTTGTAACTTTAAACAACTATCTATACTATATGTCAATTCTGTAATTTTTTGCTGTTCTACTCTTTGGGTTCCTTGTATATATTATCATGTAAAAGTTACTTCTGTGCCATACATTGAAATAAATAAGTAATTTACCCTGAATGCTCTAAAATAAATAAAACTCCAACAACAAACAAACCAGGTAAAATAGCGGTGTATTCACGAGGCAAATGCTTTTCGCGGTCAGACCTTCGCAGGTTGATCAGCTGGGCAAGTCACTTGATACTGGATGCTGTCAACGCTTGACCGCACGCGCCACTGTGCGGTCGCCGGGGACGCCGCCCCTGGTCAGCGAGGCCTAACAGCCAGGGGCCGGTTGTATCAACAACTTAGATTATAGGTGCAAACTGAAAAATATCTTAGTTTTTCTTTTCTGAATTTTCAGTTTCGAAATACTAGTACTTATTAATAATTTCTTCAAAAATCTTATTAATAATTTACACCGTAAGATAGCATTAATAGGCATGGATCTTTGCTTTTACAAAACTTTAGATATGTCTTTAGTAGTACCTACTTACGGTTGGTTTATTATTTTTTTCAAAGAGAGCAAAATAATTTTGTGGTAATATAATTAATAAATAATATAATTAATAAAAATTAACTTTGTTTTAATTAACCTCTTTTCTTATTGGAAAATATCAACATATTTCAGAGCCCATGGCCCCTTCGCCAGCATTCAATTGTATTCTAACAAATTAATAATCAAAAATTGAAGTACAGACAATCAAAATATTAAAAAAATATACTAATAATAATAATAGAGAAAATATAAAAAAGAGAAAAAAGAAGAAAAAGAACAAAGAAGAGCTATTAAATAATTAAAATAATATAATACCATAAAAATAAGACGATCAATACACATACACAAAGTTTTTTTAAATAGTAATATTATTAAAAATTCTAAAATAATAATAATAGTATGAAATGCTTAATGTATGGAAAGAGATTCGTACAGACTTAAATTTAAAAAAGACGTTTAATGCAAGATAGTGATTTATAATATAATGCAAGATAATATAATGTACATCTTCAAACGCGATTTTCTCGAAACCATTTTTTTTTCAAATTGACGGGATTTCCCGTCACCGTATACTTATAGAGAAAAAATTATGCGATCGATAGATTCCATCCATGTTTTTTTTAGTTAAATAATAGTCAAACTTTTTTTTTCTTCATTTTTTTGAACTAAGAAAATCTAAAAAAATGTATAGACAATTTTTTTGGTGTAAATAAGTAAATATTTTGGGTTAATTTTTTTTTCTAAATAGCCTAATTTTTACAATTTTATATAGATAATTTCTTAATATTTTTAGTTCATTGACGACAAAATTAAATAAAAATTATAAAAATTAATATTTTTTGTTTTACACAAAAATTGTAGGTCCCCAAATTCACGCCATATGTGATCTTAATATTTTTGTTTTTTAATTAAAAAAATAATGTATATTGTTGAAAGATTTAATAAACCATCCCTAAAGTTCCAGTATGATCGGCTTTATATTTCATTTTTTTTAAATCTTAAAATTCATCAATTTTTCAACGTCCTAAAGCAGATTACTCTCTTTAGTGATTTTGCCCATTTAACAATATATTAATCGCTAATTAATTTCCAATTTTTTCATTTGTTTTCCCGCAGATTTGACGTGACGTTATTTACCGCCTGTCGATGTCTAACTTTAAGCGTGTGCAGGTTTTTTAATTGTATTATTTTAAATAATAAGTTGGCAATCACGGAAGCTTTTCCAGTTTATGATTCACTGAAGTGATACTTGGATATCAAGAGACCATTGACGCCACTGACGGTTATGGTTAAGAGAGACTTGAACCATTTGAAGATAACCACTTGACCTATGCCTGGTACTCAGCAGAAGCGTCAGATTGAGATTGGAAAAATCCAAAACTGTAGGTATATACAGCGACTCATTGGCAGCCTTAAAGGTACTACTGATACACATGCTTATTTTTGAGCATGCTCAAAACTAGCATGCTCTAACTATACACACTTGTTCGTTATTAGCATGCTTATTTTAATCATGCTCATTAATGAGCATGCTCAAAGCTAACAATCAAACACACACGCTTATTACTGGCATGCTCTCATCATAGAATAGAGACGCTCTCGTTCAAAATCGAAACGTTCAAACTGAAACAGGAAATTCAAGTGAACCAATAAATCAAAACAGTTCCCGAGTTTCTATCTCATTTTGGTTTTAGTTTTGTTTGTTAGTGGTTTTAGTTTTTATAATTTTAATAATAACTAAGATTTGAATCATTCGTGTTTTTTAATAAAGTTTCATAAACATTATTTCTGGCTATAGTATTTTTACATAGCGGTGAACGAGTATTCCACAGACATTTGTGATTCCTATAATAAGTCACGAAAAGTAATGTTTTGTCATCTCCCTAACGCGCCATATTTGTTTCATCTGTAGCGGACTGATCGCATTGATGATCGATACTAGCCGCGAATGACATTAGCATGATCATAAGCAAGCCTGTTCACACATGCTCAAAAGATACCCTTTCTCATGGTGAATGACATTAGCATATGACTCATAAATCAACCGGCGGTTGATTTTTGAGCGTGCTAATAATGAGCATGCTCATGTGCGTACACACATGCTACTAAATAGCAATGACTCAAGAAGCTCAATACTGCGCATACTACAACACAAGCCACTAACGAGCATGTGTATCAGTACCTTAAGAATCGTCAGGTTCCGGGCGTCAAATTTTTGTTAGCTCTAGTTGTTAGTTTAGTTCAAATTAGGTCAAATTTTGCGAGTGTTACTGCTAATTTTATAAATCTTGTATCTTACATAAAACTAATTCATAAATACACAGTACCTACACTCTTTACCGTAAATACTATTCACTGAGTAAAATTCACTAAAACATTATACATTTTTTATTTACGTGCTGAAAGATAATTTGCTATACACACCATTATGTAGCGCATACAATTCTTAGTGATTAATTGCATGCTTGATGAATTAAAACCATCCGGGCTAACCACAATGTATAACCCTAACATAAAATACAAAAGACAGGCACAGTCCAACCAAAGTTTTTATATATGAATTAATTCGAAATAAATAAATAAATAAGCGCAAGGTGACGTGACTAGGTTTGACGAACGAAATAAAACACGGGGATTCCCTGAGCGTAAATCGTAAACACGATGAGATGCGCGGTCTTGTTACGCGCATTCAAGACGAATGAGCGAGGCGCAAGATTCAAGTAATACTAATTTTTTAAATTAGTATAAACCACTACCAGATTTTAGGTCTACCGGTTTCGAGACGTATCCGTCTCTTCGTCAGGACCAAAACTATACTACTGTATACACTATACACCATAATCATTGTATTGTTATCTTTTTACCAATATTTATCACATGCGTGTTAATCTTGTCGAAGACAAGCATGCACTAACTTGCCTAAATAACGATCAGGAATCTACGAGGGAGAGAGAGTGAGCGGGGGCGGGGTCTTAAGTGGGTGTCACCAAATCTTTAGTGAAAGTTAAATTAAACAAAGGGCTGTATGGAAAATTGATTTGGTTATTTATTAGAGGTGCTTCATTATTCAACGCTTCCTTAATGCAAAAAATTCTAAATTATTTAATTTTAATCTTTTATTGTTTGTATTTAATATGTTCACCCCTGTTATTAAGTCAAATTTATGATTATTTTTTATGAGGTGGTTTGAAAATTCGGAAAAATTGTTGTTAGTATTAAATCTGGTAGTGGTTTATACTAATTTAACTAACACTCTGTTATAATGTCTATCCGCAAAGTTAATGCTTTAAATATTAATAATATTACGTTTTATTATTAGAATAATATTCTAATTGATCATTTATCTTTTAATACGAATATGACATTGAATAAACCTTATTCAAAAATTGTATTGTTATAAACTAAAAGCTATAAGCATAAAATAAAAAGTTCTAATTAATTGATTTTGACTCCGCCACGATACCGTGACAGTTTTTAAAATTAATGTTCATTTAGTGAACTTATTTAATTGGTTGTAAATTTTAAACGTTGTGAGATAAACTGTGATTAGTGTTCAAATGTGAATTATTGTTCCTGGCGATAATTTCTAGGTAATTTCTATCCAAATTACGAGTAATCGTAGTCACTAACTCGATTAACCAATTGAACAACAATTGCATAATCACAGTAAGTATACGAGCATCTTATCACTAATATGTTTGTGTATATTTTTTTACCTGTTTAATAATAATGAAACGATACGCGTACAAATATATTGTGTGTAGTTGCGTCCGAATTAGTTATTATTCTTCAGAATATTTTAAGTGTGTCCGAAATTCTCAAGAACACAATACAGGATTTTATCTACAGGGGGCACCATCCACGAGTTCTCTGGTCTGCGGATGGTACAGCTAGTAGTTATAGTGAAGCTGATCTGCAGTACCTTGTGACCATAATTTATGCACTAACAGTAAACTCCTGACGAATGTTAGCAAGTCGAAAGTAATAGTGTTGGAGAGAGACGAAATAAACTAAGTATGACGTAATGGTAAATGAAGTTTTTGATAAATTGATTTTTAATAATAAAATTTGAGTAGCTGTTGGTCTTATGGTCAGGATTCTCGCCTCGTGATCCAAAGGTCGCGGGTTCGAACCTCACTCCAAACCAGCAAGTTAGTCCTACTTTCACAGCACAAGCGTTGAGCTTAGTTTTAAAATAGTAAGAATATTTTTTTTTTAGATGTGAGTTACACTTATTTTTGGCCTGGCTTGCTAAGTACAAGGCTTATAATGTACCTCAATAGGAGTTCAGGTATTCTGCTCTAGCTACTGCCAGCTTTGTTGGAACGGGAGGGATTTGTCTGTGGAACTTAAAGCTCCTTCGCATTTGCCATTGTGGAGAGGGAACCACGGGAAACCTCTCTCAGAATGAGTCGGACCTGAGGGGACCTTCCTATACGTTCTTATAACGTTAGGCTTTTATTTTATTTGTTGTTTATTACTTTTAATATCCTGACTACATTTTCTAAGAAAGATACCACCTCTCGTGATAAGTCCTTATGACTTATCACGGTTGCGATGTCTTTTCAGTTGACGTTATTCTGTCTGCAAGCTGCCTCCAGCTTATGTCTTTGTGTGCTGAAAATGGGGCAAAACATCAACAGGTGGTAAACATCTTGTATGGCAGTTCCGTCGCAGGGGTATGTGTCGTCATTAATTATTTTGAGATGGTGAAGGTAACTCTTAAATAGGCCATGTCCTGTTAGTATCTGTGTCAGTTCAAAGATCGAGGTTACCGAGGCTCTTAACTTCTGAGCGTCCAGGACAGATGGGAAAAACCATTTTGTCACCATTCCCGTCGGTTCAGACACATGCCTTTGGTTCTATGTATCTTGTGTTCTTTCACGTATCTTCAGTTTTGCCCAAATAAGTTGGAATTTGGAGTAATCTGAAGCAGTTTTCTTGGTTGTAGCTTCCCCCTCTTTTTCATCGGCTGTCTCATTCCCGTTTATTCCGCACTGTCCACGGATCTAGCCGATTTTAATCTCCTGTCTTCGATACTTCGATGGCTTCGATAAAATCGACAGCCGGTCTCTTATTTCCACCGCCAACGGATTCACCGAATGGGAATTCGTGATGGCTTCGACTCCAGACAAGCAGTCGGAGTTGATGAATATTGATGCGACGCGTATTCCGTGTTGGCATCTCTATTAAAAAAAAGGGAAATTAATGCTTAGAACGTAGTTTGTGGATTTGGAAAGTAAGTTTACTAAGGACGGCAAGGCTGAGAAGGATATTGAGAGGTGGGTGACTGAAAAAAGGTAAATGGCGCCCTGAATGCCATTATGGCCAATGGGAATACGTCACATGAAGGAAGACTAGTGATTCATAATGGAGTTCTGGTGCCAAATCTAATTTATGGAAATGAGATTGGCAAAAAATTATGAAAGTCGACTGATTGCAGTGGAAATGCGATCGCTTATGCACATGTATAGAACGTCTGTACTCCATAGATAGAGGAATGAACAAATTAGAAGTGAATGTAATGCTAGCTGTAGTGTAATGGATAGAAAAAGAATGGTTTGGTCACGTGGAATACACAAGTGAGGAGAGAATGGCAAAGAATATATGAGGCGAGTGTAGAAGGTAGCAATATTAGAGGGCGCCCGCAATAGACCTGGCACTATCAGATAATCCAAATATTGGAGGATGGCCCTGTTAAGAGCTTCAACAATCGGATGGCGTGCACGAAATTTAAACATGGAAGCTTAGGCCCGGTTGTTTCAAGTTCGATCAAAGTAAGCGATCGATTAAAGCATAGATTTTTACGAAAACGGATCGTCTGATTGGTGGAGAACGTAAAAATCTAAGCTTTAAAAGAACGCTTACTTTAATGCAACTTGAAACAACCGGCCCTTAGTGGTATGTTATTGAATTAAATACTCGTCTGTATTTAGATAAGGTACTTTAAAGATATGATATTAGAAGATAAACAAAATGCGTGCCTGTAGAGATATTTATATATAGTATATTGGAAACATTTAAATAGCATTATTGATGAAAAAAATTGAATCGCGGTGGTAGTAATAGGATCCTGTATATGGGAAAAGATCATGTATTTCTTTATATTGACAATAACTTCGTCAGGATAAGCATTACTTGTTGGTCGTACAATACATCATTATTACCAGTATACGCCCCAAATTATCATTTATTCATCTGCAAGTACCAAATCAGTAATTTGGAAACATATTAAATATGTAGCGCACATAAACCTCAAACAGACTCTCATAAGATTCCCAGAATCACTCTGCAAATGTCAAAATTTAGATCTGTTCGATATTTGCTGTTCTGTAGTGTTATCAGTACTTAAAATATATTTACACGTGCTCCAAAACATTGTGATATAAATACAATATTTTTAAATAGATTTTCGTTTAACATAGAGATAAAAATATACTGTGAAAGAGATACAATATTTTAACTCCTAAAAGTATCGTCTGGACGAGTTACAATATATTGTAATACAATGGTAGGAACAAGAGATGCAATATTTTAAAACGTATAAAAATATACGTTATCTTTATTACAATTCAGTACTTAACTCATTTTTGGCCAGAATTGGAGTTATGTACAATTAAAATAAAACACAAATCACTTTATTTTCGCCACTTTATTGGATTAAAAATCTACATGTTTCGAGGACAATGTTCTGCTTCAGGATTGTCTGTGTACTAAAATTGAAAAAGATAAACTATAAAAGTGCGATATGGTGAAGGGTAGGTGAGGGGAGGGAGTAAGAGCTGTTAATTATGGAATGTCATCTCAAGGGGATAGAATCTTAAGTGGAAAATTTTTTCCACTTACACACAGCTCTGACCCTCCCCTCCCGTCACCTACCCTCACCTATCCTTACCATACCACACTTGAAAAGTTTACCTTTTTCAATTTTAGTACATACACAAACAATCCTAAAGGAGGAAATATTGTTCTCGAAACATGTAGATTGTATAATCTAATAAAGTGGTGAAAACAAAGTGATTTGTGTTTTATTTTAATAATAATGTCACCACAAAGTTCAAGCCTTCATTCAGAAGAAAAAATATTCTTCGAACAATTATTATGTACAATGTTTCAGCCTTCTTTCTTCTTTCTCATAGAAATGTAAATTATTTATTGATTGATTACATTCATTGAATACCAGATAATTTTTGATGCCATCATTTTGATCATGAATTTAACAGTCTTGTAGTTTATTTGGGAGTCATAATGCACTTGATGATGGGCGAAATAAGCGGCACCACATCTGTAGTCACTAGTGCCAACCGGTCTGCCACGCAGGTCTTGCCGGCATTCACTTCTGCTACTTTACTCTCAACAAGGGTATTTACTTGGTTCATCTGAAAGCACCACAGAATGAGTTATTATTACACCTTATTATTACTATACACGGGGTGAAGAGTAAGCTCATACAGGCTATTGCATCCCTGTACGAGGGAAGTAGTGCTTGCGTGAGAATTAATGGGGCATTCACATCACGGTTTGATATTACAAGAGGTGTCAAACAGGGATGCGTAATGTCGCCACGGCTTTTCAATCTGTATGAAAGAACTGAAGGAACTAGATGTAGGATGGAAAATGTCACGGGTTCGAACCTCACTCCAGACCAGCAAATTAGTCCTACTTTCATAGCACAAGCGTTTAGCTTAGTTTGAAAATAGTAAGAATATTGATGTGATTCCGTGTTCGCATTTCTATTTTTTATTTTATTAAAAAAAAAACAATTTTTAAAAAAGTTGGTAGAAGTCAGTTTGTTTCACACACATTTACTAGTTTCTTCATCCAAATAGTTCAAATATTAAATTAAAGCCAACATTTTCGTCACAATGATAGAAAAATTGACATTTTAACAGATTGTTAATTAACTTTGTAAAAACCACTACCAGATTTTAGGTTTACCGGTTTCGAGACGTACCCGTCTCTTCGTCAGGACCAACACTACACCACTACATTCACAACACTACACACCTCAACCATAGTATTGTTACACTTCCACCAATAATTGATACAATGAAGTCTTGTCAGGGACAAACATGCACTGATTAGTCTAATGAACCATCAGGGATCTACCGAAAGAGAGTGAGAGGGGGCGGGGTTTAAAGTGGGTGTTACCCCATCTTTTGTGAACATTAAATTAAACAAAGGGCTATATGGAAATTTAATTTGGTTGTTAATTAGGGGTGCTCTATTATTCACCGCCTCCCTAATGTAAAGAAATTCTAAATTATTAAATTTAGAAATTTTATAAATTTAATTAAATTTAAATTTAGAAATTGACATTTATTTCAGAATACGGCCGTGTGTTCGCTAGATGTTGCGAAAACCCTGTTTTTTTCGCAACTTGTAAAATATTATTAAAAAAAAAAATCCAACAAAACCCAGGACTATACACTATTCAATTAATTTATGCACTGTTCTTGGTTTTTCACCATTTTTTCGGGAATAATCTTTAGAGCAACGTACACGTAACAAAACCAGAGTGCCAGCAGGTAAAATGTTTTTTTTATTTTTTTTTATTTTATTTAAAAAGTAATGGAAACCTAAGAGGTTGATGGGTAACATTTTTACATTTAAAGTCATTTTTTTATAGTTGGCCGAGTTTTAATATTTTTGTCACATCTGTTTTGAATTTGTCAGTGGTCAGTTGTTTGGTCTGTTGTGGCAGGTCATTGTATAGTTTTAGTCCGTTGCAAATTAGTCGGGATTGTCCTGTTTTTGTTTTGGCGTGTGTTATGTGATAGTTTTGAGCCATTCTAGTGTTGTGTTGGTGTTTTTCGTGTATTTTGTGCAATTTTATGTCTCCGTCTTGTATTTCGCCAATTGCTAGTCTGTGAATGATTTTTAGTGTTTCGATTTTTGTAATGCTTTCGATGTTTAATTGTTGTGTTATACGGTATACAGTTTCAGTTGGTGTCCGGTATTTCAGATCATAGACCATTTTTAATATTTTGTTTTGCTGTCGTTGGAGTCTGTTAAGGTTAGTTTTGCTTCCGGTTCCCCAGAAGGGTATCAAATATCCTATTCTACTCTTGACGTATGCCTGGTACATCAGAATTTTTACGGTCTTTGGTGTGATTTCGTGTATTTTGATATTTAGCTTACCTGGAAAGGTACGCCGGCAACCTTCAATGCCATATCTGCGGAGAGAAATCCGAGAACGGCCGCGGCGCACGCGGCGTTAGCAGCTCCTCCCAGCGCGTCTCCGGGCGCCGGCGGAGGGCAGGCCGCCGCCACCGTGCTGCGCGCGTTCTCCACAATCTTGGTGAGGTTTCTGACTGATCCATAAACCGTTTGGACGACTACGATGGCCCTGGAGAGATCGATACGCAAGCACGCTGAGACGATGGCGCTGACGGTGTTTCTTTCGAAAGCCAAGATTTGGGAATCGTAAGGCTGAAAAAATATGTATTTATTAAAGTAACCCATAAAAACCAAGTTTTTATTAAACTCCCTTTCTTTGTAAAATATAATAACAATTAAAGATGAATTAAAACATGTAACATAACACTAAACTTACAGTAATTTAATATATTTCTAAAATGTCAGATGTTTTGAGCTTTGATAAGACACTTCACGCTTTGAAGATTAAATTCTAAAAACATTTGTCAGTCAATCTAGATTTTCGACATTCGTAGTGAAGTACCTATTATGTATACCGACGGAGTAATTCAAATTTAGAAAATATTCCGCGACGTTATCGGGCCGCCGTTGCTACTCAAACTGCTAAAATACCAATAAAATTTCTAAAAATTCGAAATTATACTATAATTATAATTTTTTTTAACGAAAATTTGAAAGATCTTCTTGATCGTCGCTACGAGTCTACTTGCCAAGTTTCAGCTCGATTGGATCACGGGAAAAGGGTCAAAAATCAATCCAAAGTTTTTGTTGACGGCAAGCCGGCAAGCAAGCAAGCTGACGCCACGAGTTAATATAAAGAGAGTAAAAAAAAGTATTTTAAACGATACAATAAATTCGGCGATCTACCCGCTCAAGCAATTGAGAACACACTTCCAGGGCATGGGTACAAACAAACCCGCAATTTTCTGATGAGTCCCCAGACCAGATCCTCTGTGGGTTGCTGTCCTCTCGTCGCTATTGGAGTAACTACATATTCGTCCGCTGGGTCCCTAGAATAGATCCTCTGTGATTTACGTTTTAAGCCAGCAAGTGAAGGCCAAAGGCTCGGACTCAGATCAGTAAAGATTTCTATACGATGTCTGACTTGTATTCAGAATAACGCAGAACATACCAAAACATATGTGTTCTAAAGCATTCGAATATTTTTGGTAATATTCTATTAGTGTTTTACGAGCGAAAGTGTCGCCATCTCTTAGTGAAATTATGCTCGACCCTTGGGGTAGGTACTTGATATAACGAAAACCTTTCGCGTGTGTTGTAACTATGGCTGGCGCCATCTTGACGCTAGTTCCTTAGCTGTCAATCAAAGATAAATAGCCTTTTCGTGCCTTTTATGGAAATGTTTTCGAGAATAAAATGTGTTGGCATTACAACGATACATTATTTATGATACTTTTGGAAAAAAACAAACAAAATCAAAATAAAATTTATGATAGCGAATTTATAATGTTTTCACGGATCGTGGCTTTGGGACACAAATGAAATTAACGGAAATTAATGAGCGACTTTCGCATTTATTTCACTTCGAAATTCCATGTTTGGGCACACTGGCCGTCGTCCCGTGCTTGTTTCGCACCGATCGAAATGTCAAAACAAACTCTCCAATCGCGTAGCGCGGTGCTTCTTCATATACGCGTTACGCTGGTTTTCCAAACTATCGAGAAGGTTTCCGTCGCTTTTCGGCTGTTCCAGGCGTCTCCCAAATGTTGCAGATAATTCTAGAATGCTGAAGGCTGTTCTAGATCATACGAAAGTGAGCAATTCCTTCTGCTTACCATTTCGTTACGATATTCTTTTTTTAAATTTATTTTTATTTATTAGAGACACTAACAGGATAATAGGTACATGATACTTTGATAATAAACATTATAGTGAAGACTATGCCCATTATCCCATTTACAAGTGTCTTCGGCACGCTCTAGTATCATGTATATTTGCATTTAAGTGTATTTTACATGTACAATTATGTGTTGTATAATTAGTGTTTGAATGTAGAGCGATTAGTATTTAATGAATAATTGATTTAATGGATCTATAGGTTCAGGTCATCGTTTAGAAAATGTATATTGTGTATGAGTGAGTTTTTGAACGAAGATAAAGTATCTGCAAGAATATCAGCATCAATGTTAGGGTCAGCACAATACAAATTATATGTGCGACAGCCTTGTGATGGGAGAAAAGTAACCGACATTATTAGTGTGCTGGCTTATTCTAAAGAACTCCGGGTTTCTTATACGGGGTTTATTTAACTGCGATATGTATTTACAGAAAGAGAAAAATGCAGATACCTGGTATCTTTTATATCACAATATTTTACTGACGGATCAAATTATTTCTTCGTATTGCTAAATTTTTTAGATGTAATAAAATCAAAAACAGAATTTTATAAATTAAAATCTCACACAGACGAAGCTATTTATATGAGAAACGTTTATATGGAAGTCTCTTATACGATGACCCAGGGCTTACAACCTGTATGAGCTGGCCTGAGTAAGCATTCTACACAGTGCAACGTTCACCGCTTCCATTGTAAGGACATCCACAGATTATTAAATTTTTGAAAGTTTTATATACTTATGTTCCGAATCTGAAAACCTTTCATATATTTGAAGGGACTGTGGCAGATGGGTTGTATTGTATTACATCAAATCTGTGTCACCAGTGTGGCGAATATGATTGAATGTTACCATGCGTGTATTCGTGAAGGAATCAGTGTGACTGTGCACCTCTGCCAGAATGCACAATCAGTCTGATGCATGTCGAGTGAACGCTGAAGGCGTGTGAATGTGCATGAAGGTGTATGTAAGGCGGAGCGGGATGCAATACAGGATGAATAGAACAATGTACTCACAATTAACTCGATGGTTTATCAAAGTCACAAATACTTTACATGTTTGAGAATGCGTTAGACAACAATATACAGAGCGCGAGTTTGAACGCGGCAACGCTGACGGCGGGCGGTGAGGGAATGAGTTGCTACTTTGCAGTAGTGATGGGTCCGCTCTGTACTCACTACTACAATGTAGTACTACACTACATTGAAGTGCACACTTCGCACATTTTGATGTGTAGTGCACACTACAAACTACAAACACCAAAGTTATTGAAAGTATAAACTTCAAATAGTACACTTCATTTCAAAGCGAACACTACAAAGTACATACACTTCAAAGTTATCGAAAGTATGAGAAACACATTTTAAATAGTGTATTTTTTACGTGAAATTTTTGGAAAGTTGATGTAGATATATGAAGAAATCTCTGGAATCTGTAACATTTTTTTTTTACCCCCTCCCCCACATGATTTGAAATTTTTTTGGAATCGAACGAAGAAATCTGGCGGGTGACCTTTTTTTTTTTTTTTTAGGTCACCAAATTTTTATTTGGGAAAAAAATTCTTCATTTCATTTAAAAATTTCTACTAATAAATAACTAAATACTTCAGTATTACTTCATTTCATTACTTCACTTTATTTAAAAATTTACTTCACTATTACTTCATTTCATTACTTCACTTCATTATTATTACAATTACTTCACTTCAATTACTTCACTTCACTTCATTTACTTCACTTCATTTCGTAGTACTACAATTGCTTCACTTCAAGTAGTTTTTACTACAATTGTAGTGTACACTTTGTAGTCTTCAAACTAGTGAACGTGTGTGTGTTGTAGTCTTCATTTTGAAATGAAGTTTTTCCCTTCGCTACTTTGCAGGCGCCCCGGCTTCTCGTTGGGCGACGTCCCTCGAGCGCGATTGGTCCGTTTGGGACGCTCGAGGGGCTAGAGTCCAGGCAGGTCTGGCTCGCCACATGGACTAGGCTAGAGACATCTGTAATATGCATTTTTTGCATCTCATGAAATAGTATGCATTTTTTTATGCAAAAGCCTATACGCATTGCTGCTCTTTATTTTTTTTAAATTTTTATACTCATGTTTTGGTGCTATTCCTGATACTTTTTATATTTTGCTACTTATAACTAATATTGTTTAATATATTTTCTTTTTAATTTTATGTTATATTTTTTAGGTAAAAGCCTATACACATTGCTGCTCTTTACTTTATATTTTTAATTTTTATACTCATGTTTTGGTACTATTCCTGATACTTTTATATTTTGCTACTTAAAACTTATATTGTTCAATGTATATTCTTTTTAATTTTATGTTATATTTTTTATGTAAAAGCCTATACGCTTTGCTGCTCTTTACTTTGTATTTTTAATTTTTATAATCATGTTTATGTGCTATACAGATATTGTTTAATGTATGTGCTTTTTGAAATTTATATTATATTCTTTATGTAAAAGCCTATACCTAATGGGCGCAAACAAATAAATAAATAAATAGACGTCGCAAATTTTTGAAAGTTTCAATACTTTGAATACTTTCTCGTATATGTTCCAATTTTGGGAACCTTCCCTGTATTCGATTGGACTATGTTAGATACATCTGTATACCTTTCTCATGAAACAATATGCATAGATATAATCACAATATTTTATATGTATGTTCATTCATCTTACTTAAATAATATAAAACTTATTAAAATAAAACTCACCCGCCTACAGCCGAAAATATCGCTCTGTGAACCTCCTGCGTAAGTCACAGTGTCGGAAATGAATTTGGTCACAATTTCCGGCACCCCGTGGAGTACGGAGACTTCCGCGTTTCCCAAAGCCTTGTGCAGGTCCAGGAGGGTGGTGATGGCTTCGTTAAGTGCAGCCAGCGTGGGGGCGCTGGCACCGGTTGCCAAGTATGCGGCGGGACCCTCGATGAGAGCATCGAGTCCAAAAATTGCTTCATTCGGCTAAAAATATTGTTAAAAATGCGAAATCAAACGAAAATGCGAATAAACCGTTCTGTGTAACATTTTTACCATGCTGATATTAGCTTCACCTGATTTTCTGGACAAAATCTTATAATCGATGTTTTACCCGCTTACAATTGTCCAGTCGAGCTGTAGTTTTGCACACAGACGTATTATCGATGATCACATTCGAATCAAATTCACTAATTAATCAATTTTACTTTTAATAAAACTCTTTAGTAAAATGAGTATTATCATTTTTTTCTCTTCTTCTTCGTTTTAAATATTTATAAATTTTTTATCTTATTTGGAAAACGGCTTTTAGACTAATGTATTAATTTATATAATGTATTTATCTAAATTAAATTTTTATGACGTACTAATTTACTTGAACTCTAAATTATTAATTAATTATATATACTAATGAGTACCTTTAGTCAAATATTGTGTTTTAAAATTAAATATATAACTTGTCCTAAAACAGGCCAGCCTAGTTGGGTAGTTACATATTTTATTATATGATTGTATGATAAATTATTATTGTATAATTTGTAATGTAATTTAATGTAATGTTATGTAAAATAAATAAATTAATTAATCCATCCATAATTAATTAATCAATTTTTATATGGGAAATTAGTTAGTAATATTTAGACTAAAAAGTAGAAAATTAATGAAGAAAAAATTCGCGCTTATATTTAAGTGTGCTAATGTAAAAATTACATTTTTGCCTCACTCTCCAAATAAAAGCGTGGGCGCTTTCCCTCCATCAACAACAGAATTTTGTAATCTATATCAATATCGTAAGCGCCCACCTTTTACTTGGAGCGAGGCAATTTTTTTTTGCCGGAAAGAATTTTTTACTTTTTAGAGCATTTAAATATAAGCGTGGTTTTATTTTTTTTTTCATGTAATATATAGCAATTTCATGTTGGACATTACATCACATCTTGTACAGTGTGTCTCGTAGATAGTAGCTAAAAAATGAGTTCTTCATTCGATTTCGAATATTCTCCACACTTTGGGTAAAAGTTACGGAGATAAGCGACATCTAAGTTTGCATTTATTTTTTTAATATTTCTGCTTATTTTTTCAAACGCTGAACTATCATTGCAGTGTCTTATATGCCATATAAAAAAAATCATTCACTTTGATACTAGTCAAATAAAATGATTAAAATCTTGCAGAAACACAAAAAAAAAATTCTCGGTTCTCTATAGAAGCAATTGAAATATACAAAAGACTTAATACCCCAGACAAAAGAGACAGTATTAGAATACCAAACACCTGCTCGATTTCTTCGTATACAGGGTTATTTGGAAAACATTAATAACCTCGCAGGACTATATTCCTGCCTTGATTACGAGTCGAAAATGTTCAAGCTATCATGACCTAAATATCAATAGTTATGGAGATATGCGACATCAAAGTTTGCAATTTTTTTCAATATTTCTGACTTAGTTTTTGTAAAACGTTGGACTATCATTACAGTAACCCATATCGATTACGAAAAATTCTATCGTTTCAATAAAAGTTAAATGCAATGATAAAAACCCTGAAAAAATTCCGATTGGAATGTTCTCCAATTGGAATTTGAAGGTTTTTATTTTTTTATTTGACTTGTATTAAAGGGAATGAATTTTTCATATTCGATATAAGTTACTGTATTATAGTTATGGAGATATGCGACATCAAAGTTTGCATTTTTTTTCAATATTTCTGACTTATTTTTTGTAAAACGTTGGACTATCATTACAGTAACCCATATCGATTACGAAAAATTCATTCGTTTCAATAAAAGTTAAATATAATGATAAAAACCCTGAAAAAATTTCCATTGGGATGTTTTCCAATTGGAATTTGAAGGTTTTCATTTTTTTATTTGACTTGTATTAAAATAAGTCAGAAATATTGAAAAAAATGCAAACTTTGATGTCGCATATCTCCTTAACTATTGATATTAGGTCATAATAGCTTGAACATTTTCGACTCATAATCAAGACAGGAATATAGTCCTGCGAGGTTATTAATGTTTTATAAATAACCCTGTATATATTCTTATGCCTATTTATCAACAAAAAAATCTTTTAAAAGTATCTCCGTTAATTTTGTTGTTAAGGTGTTAGTATTAAAATTTATATGCATACATAATAACGTCAAACAGTGGCTTAATAATGTATCAATATATATTATTATAGATGTCTCACAGACATTTTATGGGAAAGTAGGTGTAGAAGTCTTTGGGTGTACGTAGGGCTTATGACCTATTGAACGGTTGGCTTAAGTGATCACGGCCGGCACCAAAGCTTTTTCATTCCCCTTAAATGACCACAGATGTCGCTGATGAGACATCTATATTCGATTTTTGGAGTTTGTTAGCCATATCCTTTTTCTGTGTAATGAAATTCTTACGAATTCATGGCATTTCATGTCTCATTAGCGACATCTGTGGTCATTTAAAGGAAATGAAAAAGCTTTGGTGCCGGCCACGCTGAGGATTGTTGCAACTCATATGCGAAACGTGGCGTATAATTTAAATACGTACAACTTCCAAAAATTAGTAGACATGGTATTATTCAATCATGGGTGGAAATGGCGAACGTTATATTGTGTAAGTCTTGTGTACACCCAAAGGCTTTTTACATACGTACTTTCCCATAAAATACAGTTTCGTCTCTGCGAGACATCTATAATATATATTGATTGATTAATGATGTCCCTGTGACAAAATCCAGTATTGTTCTGAAAAATTTGGGCATACTCAAAATATTCTGCTTAATAATGTACCTGTAATATTCCTTCTCTATACACGACTCATCTGACTCTCATAAAATAAATTGTTCCCATATTTGAAATGATAAATGATCACTCACCTGAACCAAATAAACGGCTAAGATGCAGACACAGAGAGTCTTGGAGAACATTGTGTGAATTTGAGGAGCAAAAATCGACTTATCATTTTTATGAAGTGATCCTATATTTATATGATAAATTTCTAACAGTATAAGGAATATCAAAATATCGAAAAATACGGTGTGTTTTTCTAATAATCTATGCAAAATAGCTTTTTTTTAGATTTGGACCCATTGATGTTGATACTCATGATTGAAATGCGTGTAAATTATTCTTGAATAAATATATTGTCAAAATAGAGTAAACTTACTATCATCCGACCATATTTTAAGAGACTACCTGCCGAAAATTTATTTATTCCTGAATTATTCATTGCCTCATGATTATTATCCTCTGTCAAAGTATAATTATAGTATAGGGTGTTCTTTTAGAGTTATAGAACTTTGAAATGAAATAAAACACATAAAAATCGTAGCAATGGCCTTGACTTAGGCTTTATTAGAAAGATAAATTTATGTCATTAGTGTTAAAAATGCCATTAGTATAGACATGAAGCTGACTCGAATAAAGCCCAATCTGAGCGGCCATCATTACTGGTTTGTTTCTTTAGAGTTGCCCGACCAAATTTATGTTATAATACCATAAAATATGTTTGCCTATGTACCGGACACTCTGTATATTACGTAATAAATTTACACCCTGGCAACTTCTGTTTCGTGACAAGGACGCCCTCCCTCGCACGCCAATTTATACTTTATACACTCTAGCGACTTCACATATCCCCACAGAAAAAAATGGAGAAGGGTGTACTCATGTACTCGCGGTAGAAGAACATATTGGTTAAAAATGTATATTAATACAATAATACGATGTCTAGGGAGATGATAAATATAATTGATAACACTTTAATGAAGTTAAATTATTAATATTTGTTTTTGAATTGGTACAAATGTAAATATTGGCTTGTGATAGCTAAAATATAAAATAAATATATAAATCGTCGCGAGACGTCGATTCAAATATATTTATCGCTGCAGCATAGCAGACGTGAGACGACGAATTAAAAAATATGTGAGTTCAAGTGCTTCCCCACTTTCATGTTTTATCAATTTTCGGCCTAAAACGGTTCCGTATTCAAAAATTTCGAAACTATACAACTTCAACAGCCGCATTGAATGTCGAATGAATGCATGTGTTTTTTTTTGTTTTAATAACGAATATTTGACAATTACGCCGGAATCAAGAGCCATCTCGATTTCAGACTATTCACCGAGGCCCGGTTACGACAACAGAAGTAAATTTTACTCGAGTAACATTGACCTGAGTAACTTTTTTTACCCTCAGCTGAGAGTAAACTCGATTTCGGCTTGCACAAATGTCTTTTTTACCACTATCAGACCAATAATAAGGCTAATAGGGTGCCAAGCGGAATAAACCTCAAATACCGCATTGTCTATGGAATTTGATTTATTTTTGTTTTTCACCACTGGCAATACGTACTTTTGCGGTTCAAAACCAGTTCAATCAAACCACTTTATTCTATGAAACAAACCAAACAAACGTCAAACCATCGCTAAAATAACGCGAAATTAAAAGATTCATTTTAATGTTTACAAATTTCAATACGAAAATGACAGCGACCAAATTCAAATGACATGTACCTATATGGACAAATGTCACATTTTCAAATCAGCTGTGAGAGGACGGCCATTTTTTTTACCAACGTTTTTACCTTTACCCATCTACGAGAGAGTAAAAAAAAGTTACTCATGTATGTACTTCGGCGAGTAAAATATTTTTTACCATCGATGGCGCAACCCGTTTTAGTAAAAAAAGTTACTCGAGTAACTTTTTTTACCTTTACTTTAGATGGCGCAACCGGGCCCGAATGTACGACGTACACGAGGGTCAAGCGGCTTTAATTCTTGCACGAGTTGGATCTTGTGAGCTCGTAAACCAAGATCTTTCCGCAAAATCTTCCACCAAGTGGATGGACACAGCTCCAGTTGCTGGGCACGATGGCGAATCGACTCATTCGGGTCCTCCTCAACACTACGCTCCACAGCAGAAACAACTTCTTCGTTGCACACTGTACGACGTCTCTGCGGATGCGCATTATCAATTATCAATTAGAGTATGCGTGGTGCGAAAACGAACCGCGAATTATTTGCTCGGATGGACAATTATGTCCACCGTAAAATGGACGTAGCGCACGGTTCACGTATCTTAACCAGGATTGCCAGTTCTTTTCCAAATAAATATCGAACATTGAGCAAAAAAAATGTTTTAATCGTTTATTTATATTATTAACTTAAAATACAAAGTACCATTGCACAAGAGCAACTAGCTAATCTAATTTATAAAAATTATATTTTTTCTCACTAATGCACGCTTCCAGCAATGTCTTATTTGCTTTAACTGCCCCATGCATTTCGCGACACGTCAGACTGAAATTAAGAAACAGATGGAAAGCGTCATGCACGATCCGCAATCTGCGAAATTGCTCGAAAACAGTGAGCGCGCGCACGAAGCGGCAACATCGCACAAACTAAGTAGGGATGCTACGCAACATCGATTGCGTCAAATCTGACAGGTGAATCGTTTATTAGGGAGAAAAATTAATCAGAAAAAATACCGAACCGCCCATACTTCGGTATTTTTGTCATACCGAACACCGAACACGGTGCTAAAATACCGCACGGTTCGGTGGAATACCGAACACCTGGCAACCCTGATCTTAACGCGAATTGAACCAAGATTTTCGAAACAAATTTGCACAATTTGATGATTTAAAGGTTAAGGTGCGCCTAACAAGTGTTATTTTGTACTGAAAATTACGCTTTTGAGACGTACTTTAAAATTGAAATCATCTAAGTATTGACTCTGAATTCAGGCCTTGGGCGTTATCAAGCTTTCGGGAATATTTGAGAATCTTCTTCTCCAACGTTGACTATCACTTGGGAGTACATCTCCCTATCTCTAGCGGCTCGAAACAGCTCTTCAACTGTCCTTATCCTTGTCCAAGCTCATATAATACGGAGCCATGAGATCTGCTTCCTGCCGATACCCTTTTTCCCATCGCTATTGCTTATATATATCTTATGCTATATCTATATCTAATGCAAAACATCGTACTTTTCCCTCTAAGAACATGACCCAAGTACGGGTTGATTAACTAAAGCTGGCGTGTACAACGCATTCACATAATTTCCCGCGCAAGCGCACGGGGTGACGTCGCACCGCATACGCATCTCGAAAAATCGGTCAAGCTTATGAGCGTGACAGAGACTGTTATTTTTTGTTTTTACTCCTATTACGAAATACAGCGTGATGTTTTGTTTTATTCCTTGTTCGATGTAAGTGGCGTAGAAAAATTAATTTGCGATTCTGATTAGAAGAAGTAATGCAACAAAATAAATATTATATTTCTTACAATATCCTATAGTTTTTTATATTATACACAACCCATCCAAATGATTCATAGATTTTGAAAACGGTGGTTTAATATAACAATCCTTTGATAAAAGTAGATTACGTGACAATCATGTCAAACGTCGTTATACCAAGTGCCTCTAAAAACCTTTAAAAACATTGCTTTTTTAATCGGTTAAAATAATATAAAATGATTTTTTTATACACTTTGTATAATAAAATTGCATTGGTGTGAGTACTGTGTATGTGCCAGCTTTAGAAAAAAGACCTGTATGATAACTTTTGGACTTTGATATCTGTCAACAACTGTCTTTCAGTTCTGGCTCTTTGGAGCACATCTGAGTTGCATCTGTCCACGATATGCGCAACATTTTATGGAGTCACCAAGTTAAGAATTTAAGGTTGTAGTTGAAATAGTAAAAATCGCTGGTCGGGTTGCCTAAATTGAAGAATTGGATGGCGAAAGTGTAAGGCCGATAAACGGCCCTAGAGAGTTTCTCTCCACTGGTCGGGTACCGACCAGCCCATAGGAGGTCTCTACAACGTTTACGTCTTTTTTATTACATTATAATGCTGGTTTATGAATTAAGACCTTTGATAAATGCGTAACCAGGAAAATAATCGCAGCTATTCAATGAAATATTAATCTACATAAAATATCTATTATTTGACCTGTGAACAGTCGGAAACAGGAAAAATTATAAGTTTATTATATTTGTATAATATAAAGCGATGTGTAGATAAGTAGAGTACATCTTTGAATAGTTAAAATAATCGTGTCTTCTGCATAGATTTGTGAATAGATAAATCGCTACAATATTCTGTTGATTTCAATAATAATACATTCATTTTTACTCTAAATGTTGAAATAGCGGCAATTGTTTGCATTCAAACGAACCAACAAATCACACTTTTTACTGTGGAAAATTGGATCAAGTAATAAATTAATGTAAATATTCCAAATTTCCAAAACTTCGCTTCACCTCTTTTAGCAACTTTTCAAAAGTTGAATAAGTCAAAAATATTGAGAGAAATAGTTTAGAAAACAAACTGCATTCTGACATCTGATTATGATTTTCAAAATATATCTTCTACGTGTCTAAAACAAAAAATATTCAATCAATGCATACTCACAGTCTTCACTTATGGTTGCGAAACATAGGCACTTAGCAAAGGGACATGAACATAAGGCTAGAGTAATAGTAAGAAACAAGAAATAGATAAGAGAATTAACAAGAGTAGTTGATATAATTCTATACAGAAAGAAAAATAAATCACAATGGGTAGGTCACATTGTTCGAAAAATGAATGTAAAATCATTTAAGGCGGCACATTCACTGCAAATGCATATTTCGGCGTTTTTTTTTTAACGAAAATGTGCATTTTTATTATTCATTTATATTAGAATGTGTACTCTAGACTGCAATTTTTTTAGAGCAATAACTTAAATAGAATGTTTGTTATTATATAAAAGTAATAAACTGAACATTATTTTTAATAATTAAGAAAATATAAGCATTAATCGACAGTGCGCGGCCAAAAAAATCGTTTTTAGTGTCCTAGGCGGCGCAAACTTTTAATGAATTTTTGTATGTACGCATAATATGTTTTTTAATATGTAAAAAGTATACTTCATCATCTAGAATTCGTACTAAGGAAATTAAGAAATATTTAATATTAATAATGTTATAATGTTTTAAATTTGCAAAAAAAAAAGAAGTTTTTATTTTATTTTAAAATGCTTTTTATTAACATAAAGAGATGATTAGAAACAGTATATTCTATTTATTCCCGTATTTTGAGGCTTTACTCACCAAATAAAAATTAGTTTTTGTAGTAAAAACACCTTACTTATTATTTAAAAATAAAAATTCTCAATGATATGTGCCAATAAATGACGTAATTATAAAACAGAATGCCGTCGGCAGCGGCGTCGAAAAAAAACGCCGAAATATGCATTTGCAGTGAATGTCCAGCCTTAACGAACGCAGTCATCCAGCGGTATCCGACAGGAATCAGGAGGCCGACTGGCTATCCTAAAACAGGCTGGACTTGTGAAATCATGAAGCTGCGAAAACACGTGGCAGTAAGTTACAATATACAGAGAAATGTGGAAGATACTTGGGGAAGATGATAGAAAACGGCTAACAATGTGGAATAACCTGTAGACCAATTATTTTTGTTTGACAATTGTTTGACCATTTATCGTGACTAATGGTCTAACGGTTTATTATAAGTTAAATGAAAAAGAATTAAACAACAACAAAGAAGTGTAATTTGAACTTTTCCAGATTAAATTAAGACTTGATAACTGGGTTCAAGATAAACAAATTGAAGATTGAACAAAGCATTAACATGTTTATACAAGTTTTATTACATTAATATATTTACTTGTCCACATAATATCATAATATGCACTGATTTTATGAAGCAAGTAAACATTTCAGTCTCAAATTAAATTAATTAAAGTAACGCGAAAATATAATAATATAAAAATAATTCAGAATGTCTTTAACACTCGATAAATAATCACGATATTAATATGTACTATCTAAGGGATATTGCGTAATACTTCGCCACAGGATCAACTATGACTCTTTCGCAATCAGAGATACCCCACACCTCGCCATGATCAGTCTGCGACATCAACCAGTCCAGGTAAAGCCTCAAATATCTGTCAGACGGCTGGACATCAGTGTGTCCCAAGCAAAAAAGCCTATAGGCGTCTTCACCGTACTTTCCGATCCCGTAAAGATCGCTGGCCCTTCTCCATTTGGCCGAGACGAACTGGTAGGACATCTTCCAAATCATCGCAGCTCGTTTTCGCATGCCCAGGGTTTCGAAATAAACCTCCAAGCACGAGGGATCAGAGTCTAGCACGGCGTAGGGCGTGGGGAATTCCGCGAAGAACCTTTTCATGAACGGTCTTGCAGCCAATCCCGTGGTTTTGGTCAAGAATATCGTCGCCACCAGCATGACCCAAGGGTTATTCCTGAACTCTTCTTCTATGATTCTGTGAGGAGATTCGGGCATCTTTCGCGGAGACATGTTGAAGAAATTTTCCACGATGATTTCATGTGAAGAGCTGTTCAACTGAGACAGGCGGAATTCTCTGTCGTCGTATTCTTCTTCAGATATTTGTGAACAACCATCTAACTCCTGAGACGTTTCAAAATTCGTACTGAATTCTTCATTTTCTTCATTGAAAACTGTTTCTGTATCCTCGTCATCAGCGAATAAGCATTCTTCTTCCAGTTCATCTGATTTTGTGTTAAAATATTTAAAGTACTTACTCACAAACTTAACCGACTTTGCAGAATCAGATTCATTTAGTAGCGCGACTTTGATGACTGGTATTTTAAAATATTTTGAAGCCTCGCCGGCGTCTTTACCTCCCGGTAAACATTCATCAGTATTGCGTAATACTTCCGGAGTGGAACTTCTGCTTTCTACAGCTTTGCACGCGGTTTCCTCATTAGCACGTGGCTTAAAATCATCAAAACAATTAACGTCTGCCGCATTTTCTGCGCCACTGTCAGCAACACAGTCAGGCACCACTTCCGGTAACTCAGCCATGGTAGAAGATGCACTTATTGCTGCATTTACATGTTTGTTTAACGTCACGATGTTGACATCAGTAATGGTGCGACTGATAAATTGCCCGACGTTGTAAGTTCAACTGTTTAATCTGACAGATCACGTTCATCTGAAATAAAAGAGAATTTACAATTAATAAAATATTGACGGTTCATAAGATATTACTATTCTGCCTCTCAAATATAAGCACTTATTTCCCAAGCACTACTTTTGAAGCAATAGAATGCATTAGATCTATCTTATATGCAGACTAGCACGAGGACTTATATGCAGACTAGCACGAGGACTTATTATATGCAGACGACGCGAGAACTTATTATATGCAGACTAGCACGAGGACTTATTATATGCAGACGGCACGAGGACTTAATATATGCAGACTAGCACGAGGACTTATTATATGCAGACTAGCACGAGGACTTATATGCAGACTAGCACGAGGACATATGTGCAGACTAGCCTGAGAACTTATATGCAGACTTGCACGAGGACTTATATGCAGACTAGCACGAGGATATATGTGCAGACTAGCGTGAGAACTTATATGCAGACTTGCACGAGGACTTATATGCAGACTAGCACGAGGACATATGTGCAGACTAGCGTGAGAACTTATATGCAGACTTGCACGAGGACTTATATGCAGACTAGCACAGAACTAGTAGACTAAGAGCCAGCGACCGCCAGACTCACGTTTTAGTATCAAACTTGAAATTTTTCTGAAGATTGTAAAAGTGTCATAGTTGTAGAGCTGACGTACCTACTTGTAGAAATAGAAAAGGCGGATTAACCGCAAGTAGAGTACTCAGAGTATCGTAGGATCTAAGGAATCGTAAATCGCACTTCCACTTATAAAGTAGGAGCCGGCGACCGCTAGACTTACGTTGTAGTATGAAACCTGAAATATTTTCTATAGATGTTTACTGTAGTAGGTAAGAAGATTTGGATATTATGACATTTGAGTTCTGGGGATTTTGGCTGATAAAAGGTAACTCAGGTACAAAAAATGTGTAATTAAATCTATAAAATATAACATATCAAATTATATTGTTAAATAGTAGTAATAAAATATATTTGTATCGAAACTCTGCGGTACGAAAAATCTCCTAGAAATCAACACTTGAAGCAAAAAACAAAAAATCTCGGAAACTGGGTAATCGTATGTGATCGTATAGACGTACCACTATAACTTGGAGTGCGAGGAAGGGCGTCCCTGTCGCGTAACAGAAGTTGTCAGGGTGTAAATTTATTACACAATACATAATGTACAGAATGTCCGGTGACCGGTGACGTATTAAATACAGAAATTTAGGCGGCCGTTCTATCTGTCAAACTGTCAGACGGTAATATCGGTCCATTATTCGCTTTTTCAGCTTCGCAAAACTTTAATACTTCATTGGAAATTGTTCTTGCACCATCCCGGACTGTTTAGGATGTTTTGGACATAATAATTCAGTGTATTAGTAATCAAGATATCACAGCTCCCGAGCAAATACAAAATTGTACTGAATGACAGGGCGATGGGTTACCGCCGGGTGCGGGTGGGGCGGGTTTTAGTTCCAAAGTCGCCGCACGCCAAGTCATTGTGGTCAAGCAATACTTTACAGCCAGTGATGAATAATATCACGACTTTCAATATTTACACAATATATTATACGAATAGATTTTATATAAATATTAATTAGAGAAAATATTAGTTGTTTTGCATTATGACTGGAATGTGAGGTCAAATATTGAATTATGTCAAATATATATAACTTCTCGGGAAATAATGCTCTCAACATAATTTTGAATACTTAACGAAAATCAATTCACTTGGCTGCTCGCGGAACGGGGCAAATACAATTCTTGTCGTGTTCAGATAACTGCACACAGGACAGGCGTGTATATAGCCAACTGCACACAAAACAGGTGCCTTGTCATTTTGTATGTATGCTTTTTGTATTTGTATTTTATGATTTGATTGAATAAAGAGAGTTTTGGTGGAGGGGACAATGAATGGGTCTTTGCAGCCAGAACCTTGCGGCGTTCGCCCCTTACACGGTCGCCGCACGGTGATGGCTTTAAATAAGATAAAAATGTCAACCTGGCGACGCAAGAGTAGGACCGATATGGGAGCCGTAGGCTCATAGAACGGCCCTGGGAAAGTGGTGGGTCCCCATTAAAGACAGGTGGACAACTGCACACGGTCAGTTTATTATTCTACTGCCGTGAGAACTGCATACCCAATTACTCCAGTGTAATCTCGTTCAAATAAAAACTATACAAAATGTTTTATGAAGAACATTGGGGGCCGGATAACGGCCACCCCACGTAATTGGTGACCCCGACGCAAAAGCGGAAGGAGCGGGTCACCCCACAATACAAACCGTATATTAAAACTTACTCATTTCCGGTAAAAAATCATTGCCTAGCTGCGAACTGTTCTACGATCGGATTTCGTCTACCTTCGCCGCGACCTAACTAGGCGTGCGAGCGAAATAGCTACACATAAATGAACTGAACAAAAAAGTAACCCATAAAAACCAAGTTTTTATAATACTCCCTTTCTTTGTAAAATATAACAACAATTAAAGACGAATTAAAACATATAACATAACACTAAACTTACAGTAATTTAATATATTTCTAAAATGTCAGCTGTTTTGAGCTTTGATAAGACACTTCATGCTTTGAAGATTAAATTCTAAAAACATTTGTCAGTCAATGTAGATTTTCGACATTCGTACTGAAGTACCTATTATGCATACCGACGGAGTAATTCAAATTTAGAAAATATTCCGCGACGTTATCGGGCCGCCGCACACTGTAATATATTCGCAATCTAGCGGAACTTAATTCAAAAATTAAAAATCAAGCAAATAAAAATTAGTAAAATATACACAGTAGCTAATTACCTAGACTATATTTTTAAATAATTATTTGCTAAATAACAGCACCGGTTTTCATATGATAACCTGGCAAAGTGACACTTGCATAGGCCGTCATTCTGACAGCAACTTTGTTCGTTAATTTGAGTCATTTTGATCAAGAAAAAAGTGAATTTATTTCGAAGTACAGTTACTAATACAAATATATATTTTATCTTCACATCTATGGCTACTTTACAAAGTAAACTGTATTACAATATATATATTTTATTGCCAGATACAAAGCCATTTACTTGTACATGTCGAAA
Organism: Agrypnia vestita; assembly: GCA_016648135.1. Lineage (NCBI taxonomy): Eukaryota > Metazoa > Arthropoda > Insecta > Trichoptera > Phryganeidae > Agrypnia > Agrypnia vestita. The sequence goes on from JADDOH010004456.1 coordinate 88,786, forward strand.
TTGTAATATTTTTGAAGAAGTGTGACTTTGCTTTGATTTTACAAAAAATATCCATGGGTACCCAACGAGAAAATAATTTTATTTAGTGCTTTGGTTCATATTCTGTAAGATTTCATTAAATTTGGCGGCACGTGTTTTCGACACTCACACAATATTTTTTAATTTTCTTTAGGAGTACCTGCAATAATGAAAAGATAAATATTTTAAGTATGGCTTTTAAGTGGCAAAAAAAGGATCCAAACAGGTGCATTTAGATTTTTATAATACAAAAACACAACCAGGTTGATTCGAAAAGCACGCCTTGAGAACTAAAAATTTAAGTTAGCAGTCTTAGCGCAAAAATAGATGCGAAGTTGGAGAAAAGCTGTAGAAAATTTTTGAAATTTTTGGCTGAACATGATGAGTGGTTTGAAGATATAGTATCATTGCCTTCTAAGTTTCTCGACCTGCTTCCATCGTCAAGTTCAGCAGGTTTACGAGATTGTACAAGATCAGGTAGGCCTTGGGAGTCATTCGAAAATGTATTTCGAAAATCTAAAGAGAAAAAACATAGATCTAGTTTCTACAAAAACTCAAGAAGAATTAACGGTCGCCATTGAAGTTAGTCTGAGAACATCCGGGAAAAGGGGTGCAGCCAATCTAATGAAAGAGGTAGCTGCTCAGACTCCTTACTGAGCTACTCGTATAAAAAAAGCGAGACAAATTTTTGGAGTACCAGAGCCAAACTCTCTCTAGAAGCCGCCTTGACACAAATGGTCAATGCCAAATTGAGTACCTACCAGTATAACACACTGAGACAACAGTCGAGGGGTAAAAATTTAAATATTTATCCAGCTTACCATCTTGTCAAGAAAGCGAAAACAGCGTTTCACCCTTCGCAAGATTCGATTAATCACAAAAATTGAAAAAAGTTCTTTTTTTCAAGGATTTTATCATTTTATTGAAGTTGTATTGAAGCAAATGAATTTTTCATAATCGATATATGTTACTGTAATGATAGTTAAACTTTTTGCAAAAAATGTTTCAGAAATATACATTAAAAAAAATGCAAACTTTGATATTGCATATCTCCATAACTATTGATATTTAGGTCATGGTTGCTTGAACATTTTAAACCAGTAACCAATTCTTAATAAAGCACTTTCAGGGTTTGCGTTAATTACGTGACAAGTTGTATATAAAACAAGCTCAATTTGTGCAAATATAAGTCGAATGAACCGACTTTAGTTTTTTTTCTTGGATGAAACGTTATGAATTTGAATAGATTTTAGTTATGTGGACATATAAAGAATATATTTATGAACATTCAGGAAAAGTTTCATAAATTCATTCAGTACATCCGGAGATAGAAATTAAATTAGTATACATTGCATTAAGTTCCTCTAGATTTGGAATATATCACAATGTGCGCCGTAATCAAACTTTTCTAATGATTCCAATTTGAAAAAACCAATAAAATTTCTAAAAATCCGAAATTATACTATAATTATTTTTTTTTTAACGAAAATTTGATAGATCTTCTTGATCGTCGCCACGAGTCTGCTTGCCAAGTTTGCTCGATTGGATCACGGGAAAAGGGTCAAAAATCGATCCAAAGTTTTTGTTGACGGCAAGCAAGCAGACGCCACGAGTTAATATAAAGGGAGTAAAAATACAGAGAGTCCTGGAATAAATGGTACGAATAGGACCTTAATCGGTGGCATTTAAAATGACATTTATTCGCCGCGTGTTGGTGACTGTCTGATTGGCCGCCAGACGGGACTGAGATTTGTGAAATGATGGTTAAAATAATGAACCGCGCATCAAGTGCAATTTGGTCGCTTGTAATTGGAGTAATTAATTCTAGCCGCTGTCGGGCGGTCGTCATGCACGGGCGCGACCTCGCCGGACACGTGGGTGCGCGGTCGAAACACGTGGCAACTATCGATTGTAATCCGTCACTAAATTACGCGAAATTCGGCCGTATTCTGAAAATAACAAGATTGTTATTTAATACTTAAAAATAAATATATCTATAAAAAAAACTTAAATAAAAAACTTTAACGAAATCTGTGAAAGTTATATATATTTTTCAAGAACTCGGTTAATTATAGGGTTTTCGATGTAGTTTTTGCTCTAATGATCCACGTAGAAAAGGTACGGTGTTCCAGTTCGTCTCCGTGGTGCATTGTAAAGGTACGTAATTTAGAACGCGGCAGTTTGTGAAGATATTTCATATCAAAAAAACTGTTATTTATGTTAGTATATATATAATCACTAAAAATAACTTTTTATTCTACTGGTTTCAGACAACCACTGAATTAGCATGTAACCAAAACCACTACACACTAGGGATGTTGCGAATGGTCACATCCGCATCCGCAATTGCGGAACTGCAATAATCAATGCGGAGCTTTTGCGGATGCGAATGGGTTGCTTACGCGATGGAACAGTACATTTTACGTGTTTGAGCGTTTTTTAAAGGTAAAAAATGCGTTAAGACTATTAACGACAAGGACCTCGACTCATTTTTTGCCAGAAGAGTGGAAAATCATAGATTGCTGTGTTGAACTGTTGAATTCTTTTGAAGAAGCTACACGGGAACTAAGCAGCTCTCAGACCCTTATACCATCGGTGATTCCAATAATTCAAATGCTTATGAAAAAATTGATGACCATTTAACAAAATCACAGATTTCTGATCCAATTCGGCTGGCGGTCACGAATCTGAAAAGTGAAGTTTCAGCTAAATTTTCTACTTTGGAAGAGAACAATTTATATGCCGTGTCCACTTAGACCCTCACTACACTAAGTACAAATTTTTCAAACCAGTAACCGAGGAAAATATTAAATGAAATATTGAAGACGATAAATATTGATCTTTCTCTAAAATCATCCACACATTTCGAAAAAGTGAAAAAAATGAGAATGAGAGATTCCCTGGAAAAAGATTCGGAACACCCAGGGACGTCCGGTACGGTCAGTAAGATTTGCTTGAAAAGCGATCTTGGCATAATGCTAGATTCATCGAGTCAACAAACACCTGACACCGCCGATGCTGTTCTCAAGAAGGGATTGCTCTCATATCGCAATAAAAAAGACTGAAGATTTCAGAAAGCCCGCTTAAATGGTAAAGCGTTAATCGAGGTGATTTAAAAATATCATTTGGAATAGCACTTATTGTCTCCACCAACCAGTGTTCCTAGTGAACAATTATTTAGTGTTAAATAAATAAAAATAACTTTGTTATACACCACTTATATTTATTAAAAATCCAACCAGGTTTCGCTACTACCGTAGCTTCTTCAGGGATCTTAACTGTCTAAACATACAAAAGTCATGCGCTTATATACTAGGGTGAAAGGTGGAAGGACGAAGTGCCAATAGTGGGGGTGGGGGTGGGATTATACACCTATTTATGAGTTAGTTTTTTTATACAAGTACAACAGAGTCTTTCTTCTGAATCAAAGCCTATCTCTCTATTGTGACATTAATAAGCTGTTCAGATTGCCTACAATTCGGCGTTTTGTAATTTTGGGTCATGTTACTATTATTGCCTACAATCAGGCAATGTAATACATAAGATTAAGCATTCCAAAAATGTAAAAAATTAACTTAACATGACCGCAGAAAATATAAATATATTTTGAATTTCTTCTCCACTAGTCAAAAATAAAATACGGTATTTTATTAATAAAATTTATTAATAAAAATAAAACCTTGAAAACTGTAAAATTATCAACATGTTTCAGGGCCAATGATTCGTCCATATTAAAAGTTAAAATTGGAAGTAGATATTTACATAAACAAAAAATAAATATATTGGAAAATAACTACTTGGGTACTAATGTGAAAAGAAATTTAATAGATAACAATCTGCAAAAAGTATTTGGTTATTTATAATGTTTTATTTGCTATCAATACTTTTTCTAATTTATCTAACTGTAATCCTATGTTTTTGTACGTGACATTTGTAAACCCTTTTTATATCAAAATAATGAAAAGAATTTGTTTCCAAAAGTTGATTAAAAAATTCAGAATACTTATTATTATATAAACATTGTATCGCGATTTTATTGTTTTGTTTTATAGTTATTGCTATATTTTGTATATTGTATCCCGACGAAGGGTCCATTGGCCCCGAAAAATGTCGATTTATCAATAATAATAAATATATTAAATTTATAATGCTGCCACGAAAGTATTTTGCGATTATTGAAGAAGTGGTGTATTTAAGTTCGACTAGTGGTTTTCAATTTCAATAGTTTCTGGAAAAACCAATAGATTCTGGAACCATCGCAACTCGACATTGTCTATAAAAGAGATCGACCAACTACTGCATACTTAGTGTGTCAGAATTGTCTTTTTTGACAGCGGCCTATCGCCATAGAAAGCGAAACCGTGCGAACGGTATTCGACGCGAGTGGTACTTACGTGCGAAACGGAACAGATGTACCTAGCGATAGACAAAAAGGTGCAGCGAAGATTCTGGTAACATGAATAGTGCGAACCTTGTGAAATGTTTTAGAAAATTTTTGTGCGAATTCGAGTACAGTACTGCAAATAAATTCGTGTCCAGTGACTTTGCGTCTTAATATTATTTTAGGGGCCCGTAATGCAAAGACAGGGTGCCTCTAAAAAACATCCAGTTAGATGGATCCCCGCACCTTAAGTCCGTCCCCGTCGGCGGTAACCACATCAGGAAAATAAGGTTTTAAAAATCACAAAAGACACAGCAGACAACATCGCACCTGTCAGATGGATCTGCCCGGTCTTTCAGAGTAATGATTAATAGATTCCGAGGAACATCGATTAATTAGCTTCCAATTGCAGATAACTTGATGAGCTCGCAGAGTCGGCAAGACCTCACTTAACCCTTAATTACTCGTACGAAGAAAATAACATAACTACTTGCACGGGGTCTGAGATGACCCCAAATTGTAGGAATTATTTTTAATGTGTATTGAATAAATGTGTAAATAAAACTATTTTATTATTAAAGTGCTTTGTTTGAACTATTATATTTTCAAGCAACAACATGAATTAATATCTAATTAGACAAAAAACAAACTACAGTAAAATAATTAGCAAAAATTAACATTTTGTACATATCATGAAATCAAAGTTAAAAATTACAATACTTTTGGGAATTCTCAGAATCATTGTTATCGCACTGTTAACAACATATCAACGAGTGATCATTACACACAAATTTTACGCATTTTTTGCATCTTGTTGCCATTTTGCGATCGCTTTTCCGCAAACAGTTGTTGCAACGCCCACGTTTTGTTGTGGTCGGTTGGACGCGATTTTCCAGGTCATGCATTTCTATAAGACGATTTTTTACAATCTTAAGAGTTGCATTGAGTTCTGGTGATTTTGAACAAGTTCGACAGACAATTGCCGCAAGAAATAACGCCTCATTTAAGGGGTTATATAAAGTTAGATTTTTCAAAAAATCGTTTTTTTTTATTTAACTTTCGTAATGTAAACATATTTAAGTAAACACACAGAAAATTTTAAGTCAATCCGGCGATTATTTTCAAAGTTACGAGCATATTCGTAATCAATTGGCGAGGCCGGAGCACCAGCGCTCACCTTGAGAGCAGTCCCTTTTATTTACCTGTCCATTGTAAATGTTCCCTTCTAATGTATTCAGATGAATAAAGTGAAAGTATGGCCCTGGAATAGACGACTCGATTTAAGTCAAAAAAAAAGTTTTTTACTCTATGTAAAGCGCTTTGGACACTATAGCCGTTTTTCTCAAAACTGTCTCTTTAAGATCGGTGACAAAGATTTCTCGGAAACGGCTCAACCGATCAGTCTCAAATTTTAACACAAGCTTCTTAAGTATATTTTTAGTAATTAATCAAAGGTTTTTTCTCGCCGATAAATATTTTTTTTTAAATATATATATTTTTTATAAACAATTTAAGGCCAAAATTTTGGTCAAAAGTCGTTTTTTTTTTTGAGAAGTAGCCATTTTGTCAAAAAAATTATTTTGCTTATTCCTTCGATTAATTACTAGATAAAACATTACTTTGACGAAATCCGTTTGGTTTTTTAATTTTAGATGAGCCAGTTAAGAAATATCGTTGTCACCGCAAGATGCCTTTTTTGAGAGGAGCTCCTGGAGATCAGCTATAGCAGCTTTCAAAATTATTATTTTACAAATACAAAAATGTTAAAATACAGTTAAAAGTAACCATAATATGTGTACAAATTTTCACATTAATAAATTTAAATGTCTTCTCAGAAAAAAATCTTGAAAAATCGCTTTTTGGGCCTCCTGACTGTAACAACCCTCCTACAAGCCCTTAAGGACGTAAATTGTCTGTATTTGCTCGATGCACAACGAGTGCATTCAAGCCTGTGACATTTATAATGTATTGTTTGGATAACTTTGTTTTATGACATGACACTGAACTAATAATAATATAAATTGAAGTAATGTAATGTAAGAAGTAATAAATTGAAAAAATGAAGAAATAATACACGAAAAAATGTAATAAAATAACCAATTCACCTCTTTAATAAAAGTCACGTAACTACTCGCATGGAGTCACCGCTCTAATACGCGTCCTTCCGCTCTCGCGACTTGATTGCTACGAAAACGCAAACTTTGACAAGAGTTAGGAAGCTGGTAGGAGCGCGGGGAAAAGGGGAACAGGGGAGGTACTTTTTTTTTTACCGCGAAAATGTTTTGACCCCATTCGAGTAATAAAGGGTTAAATTGATAATTTACCTACGGTGAACGTGTCACACGATAAGTGGTAGGTGTTTGTAGTTGTTTGTGAGAAATTACTGGCTACTCTAGTTATAGGTCTCTACGTTCAACTACAGAACGTTTTAGCGCCGTTTTTTGAACAAAGATTCTTTTACATCCTTTCACCCATATCACCTACCCCTTTCTTAGAGGTGATAGGGGTGATACACCTACCTGGGGAAGGAATGTAACAACTGGACGTTGTTCTGCTGAAAACGTCCAAGCTCTAAGTTTTATAGTTTTTTTTTGTAAATTCCGTATTTTTCTAACCTACATCACGGCTATCATCATTTTCAAACTCTAAATACGTTAATCTTCATTTTATCATTCTTGAATATTATTTAAATATGCCCTCAAGATAATTCAATACGTTTCTATGCAAGAAAGAAAAGTCTTTTTTATACAAGATAAATTTTTAAAAACATTTTTTTAAATAGATACGAACACGGAATACGTGTCACATCAATATTCTTACTATTTTAAAACTAAGCTAAACGCTTATGCTATGAAAATAGGAGTGAGGTTCGAACCCGTGACCTTTGGATCATGAGGAGAGTCCTAACCACGAGACCCACAAGCTACTCAACATATGAGAAACAAACATGCTTATGCTTAAATATTCAGAATATTTTCAAATGTTTCAAGAACTCAATACTGGATTTTATCCCCAGAGGGACATCATTAATCAAGAAACACATGTCTCATAGAGACGAAGCTATTTTTTATATAAAAACCCAAAAAATCTATACCTACTTTCCCATATACAAAATAGTTTCGTCTCTATGAGACATCTATAATATATCTTGATAATACTTAAATGTTTATAGAATAAATCCAAGCTACATAGCATAAAACTGGCATTTAATAATGTCACTCGTATTTGATAGAATACATGCGACCAACATAGAACAAAATAAGTTCTGTTTTTCGTACATTTAAACAATTTGTAGAAAGAATCCAAACGAAAAACTTTAAAACGCGTCATATCTTTGTTAATAAAAGTTTTATATTAGGTCCTTACATATGAAATTGACGTTTTTCCGTACTGGCAAATTTGATCTCAAATATCTTCTCATTGGTTAGGAATTCCAAACCCAAATTTATACAGCTATTTACTCATGTATTTGTGTTTTGAAAATTATAATTCATTTGTTTTTTCCTCAATTGTTTTTTTCTTTGCGTCACTCAGTTTATAAAATGAAAAACTTGAAATATCGCGTTATTAACGAGTACGAGTTCCACCGTGGCACCAGTGCTGCAGAAACGGCTCGAAGGATTAATGATTTGTATGGCGACGGTGCCGCAAAAGAAAACACAGTGCGTTTTTGGTTCCAACGTTTTCGTTCTGGAAATTTCGACCTGCAGAACAAGCCCCGTGGACGGCCGGAGACCAAAGTTGATAATGAAGAATTGAAGGCTATTGTGGAAGCGGATCCATCGCAAACCACATCCGAGTTATCTGCAGGCTGCGGTGTTAGTGATAAAACTGTTTTAATCCACTTGAAGCAAATTGGTAAGGTGAAAAAGCTTGAAAGGTGGGTACCTCACGAATTGAGTGAAGCAAATCAACAAACGCGCGTTGACTGCTGCGTTGCATACTCAACCGGCACAATAATGAAGGGATTTTAAATCGAATCATTACCTGTGATGAAAAGTGGATCCTGTACGATAATCGGAAGTGCTCATCGCAATGGCTGAACCCTGCCGAACCAGCCAAACCATGCCCCAAGCGAAAATTGACTCCAAAAAAGTTACTTGTGAGCGTTTGGTGGACTAGTGCTGGGGTCGTTCACTACAGCTTTCTTAAATCTGGCCAGACGATTACGGCAGATGTCTTTTGTCAGCAACTGTAAACCATGATGGAAAAGCTAGCTGCTAAACAACCGAGGCTGGTTAATCGCTCTAGGCCACTGCTGCTTCATGATAACGCTAGACTACACACTGCACAACAGACGGCTACCAAATTAGAGGAGCTTCAATTGGAATGTCTAAGACATCCACCGTACTCTCCGGACCTTGCCCCAACAGATTACCATTTTTTTCGAAATTTGGATAACTTCTTGCAAAGGAAAAAATTCAACTCCGATGGGGCAGTCAAAACCGCCTTCAAAGATTTTATTGATTCCCGTCCGAATGGTTTTTATAGTAAAGGGATCGATGAACTACCTATGAGATGGCAAAAGTGCATAGATAGCAATGGTACATACTTTGATTAAATAAATATATTATAATAAAAAAATCGGCTTTATGTTCCTCCCATACTAAACGTCAATTTCATATGTAAGGACCTAATAATTAAATTTAAATAAAACAAAAAAATATATTAACAATTTTTTCAAATTTTTCTACGGAATTTTGTTTTCCTTTCTTTTTTTTTAAGAAATTTTTTTTACGCATTTTTATTTTCTTACGAAATTTTTGCTGTAACCCGTCATTTTTGATTTAACACGTCATATTTTTTTGGCTAGTGCTCGGAAATAATTATCGAAAATTTAATACTCTTCTTCTATGACCATAATCTCAAACTCTAACTTCTATTATAAAAACTGTGATCAAGAAAAATCGAGATAAACACCTCGCCGCTCGCCTGCGGTGAAATCGGAAAGGAGGATCTAAGCGCAGCTTCCAGCAATTCATGTAGAATAATAAAGTAAGGATCGCTGAGATTGTTTGGTCACATGGAACGTTTGAGCGAGGAAGGGTGGTTAAGAAAATGTGTGAGGCGAGGGTTTAAGGCACGACCTGACACGATCAGATAATATAAATATTGGAGGATGGCTCTGTTAAAAGCTTCAACAACCGTAGAGCTTGCACGAGAAGATGAATAAATATGTAGCCCAAGCAAAATTGGTGTGCCAAGATAGAAGAACATGGCGTTCTATCCTCTCTGCCTTGCCTACTTCTACGGGAAACGGCGCGATGGTTAGTTGGTGGTAAATTTATCAATTTGAACATTTTTTGTTATCGACATCTCTTGACTAAATTTAAATCAACGAACTAGTGCAAATTTTGACGAATTACAGTTTTCATTTGCATTTGATAGATGTCTCAATGGTTTAATAGGACAATAATTTGTTGATTTCGAAAAAATAATGTCATTTTGTTTTTGAAAAGTATATGAAAAGAAAAACACTCTTGAACAACTAAGGCTCGGTTGTTTCAAGTTGGATTAAAGTAAAAGTTCGTTTAAAGCGCAGATTTTTGCGTTCTCCACTAATTAAACGATTCGTTTCCGTAAAAACCTTTGCTTCAAACGAACTTTTATTTTAATCCAACTTGAAACAACCGGGCTTGAGTGGGCTTCGAAAATCTCGTGTGATTATTAAAATGTGTTATATACAGGGTTATTTAGAAAACATAAACAAACTCGCAGGATTACATTCCTGCTTTAATTATGAGTCGAAAATGTTCAAGCAACCATGACCAACCATGATCAAGCAACCAAGTTATGGAGATATGCGACATCTAAGTTTGCATTTTTTTCAATATTTCTGACTTATGTTTTATAAAACGTTGCACTATCATAAAAGTAACTTAAATCGCAAAATAATAATAAAAAAATATTTCCGAAGAAAAGCGAACAAAACACTCGTCATGCCCTTTCGCTAATAGTTCCTTCGCCTAAAAGATCGTTGAAATAGCAAAATGACACCTTTCCACCCTTTCTCCAAGTGGACAACATAATGTGGCATACATGTGTATAGGTTTTCGATGCGCACTTTAATTTCTAATCATAATAATGTATTATATTAAAACGAGATAATTACGCACTGTCAGTCTCTCGAGGATAACAAGAAGATTGAAAATTACATAACATTCTAGGACGCGCTACAAAAATTTGAAATTATCTACAACATTTGAGAAACATCTGGAACAATCTGGAAGAGACGAAAATATTCTCGTCAATACTTTTCAAATTCAAATTCAAATGTTTATTCAATGTTCAATGTTACAAATGTTTACAGTGTTTACAAAATTTAATGAAGCTTTTTTCATTGTTGTTGAGTGTCTTGGCAGCAAGTAAACACTAAATTGATTTGACGCCCTGCCTGCTACACTAGTAATTTACTGTATTATAGCAGACAGTGCTCTTCCAGTAGTATAATGTTCAAGAATATTTATTATTTATATAACATTTGTGAATAAATCTTATTGCCAATTAAAATTAAGTAATAGTAATAATTAAATGTTTACAATTTAATAATGGTGTTAATTAATTATATTATAGACAAAGGAAAAAAAATGATCTGAATAGGATATTAATAAAATAAAATAAAATAAAACAATTAAAAGTATTTAAAAAGATGACAGTAACAGTAAGACAGTAAGTGACAGTAAATGTTCTTGTAGGAATAGTATATTTTAAATTTAGTTTATATGATGGCTTTTAATAGGTTTTGGGCATGCTTCCTTCCCTTTTCATGCAGCCAGAGTTTCACTTTAGAAGAAAAATACGCGAGACTATGGCTACATGTTTTAAGTTTAGTGTTAAGAGTATTGAATGTTTTTGGTGCTTGGAAGAGGTGAAATCTTTGTGAAAATGTTTTTTTGAATTTTGGTACAAGATAGTTGCAGTTCACCTGTGCCCTTGTTGAATGTGAGTGAGTTATTTGTTGGTGATCTTGTTTATGTCGGAAAAAATATTTTAAAGTGTTGAGTAAATATGTTTGATTGATGTCCAGGACGTGACATTCTCTGAAAAGTTCTTCTGAAGGAAAACGAAATGGCTTTTTATGAAGAACTCTCAATACCATTTTCTGGGCTTTGCTTAATGAATCTAATATAGTACAAGCTGCACCACCCCAACTGACAGTTGCATAATTAATGAGTGAGTGACACAGTGCATAGTATACTATTCTTCTTGTCGGTGCGTCGAGTACATCTCTAATTTCTTTGAAAAAATAAACAAGCTTTCTTATTCGGATTGTAAGATTCAAAATATGTTTTCTCCAGTTTAGATGCTGGTCTATGTACACACCTAGATATCGTATATCTTCCGTTGTCTGCAGATTAGTACAATCACAGGGTTTAACTTTTGATTGACATGTGTGAATCAGTAGATTTTTGGGCTGCTTTATTACTGTTCTTTTACTGATGGAGAAACACATGTATTTTGTCTTTGAAGCATTTACTGTTAGTAGATTTTTGTCAAGCCATGATGTTATTCGATTCAATCCACTTTGTGCCTTTTTTAAAACATCTTCCCAGGAATCATCTTGAAAAAGAAGCACTGTGTCATCTGCGAAAGAAATTATTTTACCGTTTTCTAAATTGGAGTTACACATTTCATTGACATATATGAGGAAGAGCGTGGGTCCCAAAACACTTCCTTGCGGTACTCCATATGATGTTTTGTGGAGGTTGCTGCAGTGATCGCCCGATTTAACTACCTGAACCCTGTTATTTAGATAATCTTCAAACCACGCCAAAGCCGTCCCCCTTATTCCCAAAGCTGATAACTTGTGCAGCAGCAGTGGATGAGACACCGTATCGAAAGCTTTGGCTAGGTCCAAAAATATCCCAATACAACGTTTGTCTTTATCTAATTGTGTAACTAAGAATTCCGTTAGTTGACATATTGCATCTTCTGTTGAGAGTTTTGATTGGAACCCGTATTGATTGTTGGAGATTATTTTGTGAATATCCAGGTATTTTAAAAGACGTACTTTAACTATCTTCTCTAAGATTTTAGAAAAAACACTTAGGAGCGATATAGGTCTATAGTGGCTCGGATTACGGGGATCACCACCCTTGAATATTGGACAGATTCTAGCCAGTTTTAGTGCATTTGGAAAGATACCCGTTGAGAGACTTTGATTGAATATATAACAAAGAGGCTTACTTAATTGGTCTTTATTATACTTCACTACTTTTGCTGTTACCTCATCGTTTCCAGGGGCACTGTTAGACTTTAGGTTACTAATAATTGCAGCAATTTCATGAATGGAGGTTGGAGCAAAGAAAAATGAATATGGATTTGCTGAATTTAAATTTGTTTTGAGGTTTTCTTCAGTAGTTTTTAGAATAATACTAGAAATGTATAGAATAATCTAGGAGTTTCGAAAAACCAATGTGTTTCGTATAAAAAGCGGAGCTAGTGCCTCGGCGGTTCACGTTTGTTTATCCAGCTATAAGACACCAGCGTCCGCAGTGTTACCAACGCGCAGATTAATTCGAAGTGGCAGATATCGAGCAAAATACCTACTTAGGTGCGATAATTGGGCAGAATATTCTAGCAAGCGATAAAAAAATGTTTCACAGGCGAGTTATTAATTAAAAAATAGTGTGAATCAAAGAATAATGCTTAAATTAAATTCGTGTCCAATGACTTTGTGAATTTGTTACAATAATTAATAAATCGGTAATTAATTTCCAATGTTAGGTATCGGGTAATATTGTTAAATAATGGCCCGAATAAAATATATAAAATTCAGACTTGTTACTATAACGTAAATGACAATTGTTATAGCTTCAAAACGTCTGTTTGAAGAAATGACCCACGAAAAGCGTCTGACATAATTTATATGAGTGTATAGTACTGTCCCGTTACATATTAAAAAATCAGGTTCGTTATTTTCACGTTTTACTTATTCATTTTTTATTACCTGTTTTACCAGTTATCTGCCAAAAAACCCCGAACTCAAATGTCAAAATATCCAAACCTCTTTACCTACTAAAGAGTACATGTACAGAAAATATTTCAGGTTTGATACTATTACGTAAGTCGGGCGGTCGCTGGCTCTTAAGTCTAGTATATTTACGAAGATAAGTCGACACTAGTCCAAACGAGTTAGGATACTGTCGATGAAGATAATTTCTCAGAAGAAGCGTGTCCAAGACTTTTTTTTTCATCAATAGAGGTTGAACCAAAGCTGCCTATCGCCGCATCGGATTTTGGGTAAGTCCGTGGACTTCGACCGGCTCAAAGAATTGTTATTCTGTCAGCAAAACTGCTAATCTCGTAACAGGATGCAAGCATGCAAATTACGTAAATCCGAATAAGACGATTTCTACAACATAATGTAGGTTAAATTTTAAATGCTGTATCTATACCTATAAAACTCAATGTCTGTCTGTCTGTCTGTCTGTCTATCTGTTCTCTATACAAATCCGACTACCGACTGTTTTAGATAATTCAATAGTGTTTTAGTGCGTCCCAGAATGTTAAGGAACGTTTGACCGTATTGTTATCCTCAAGGACCTCTGATAGTGCGTAATTATTATACTTCGTTACGATATTATTAATCTACTTTTTTTTGTTCTCCTTTTTCATAAAAATTATGCTAATTATGAAACTTAAATTTGATTTTTTAAGAAAAAAGAAATATATTTATAAACTGATCTATTTGCACAATTTTTTTAAAAAAAAGTATATTATTAAGGAAAATAATATACTTTTTCAATTCAGTCAGTTTGGTCTTGACATTAGCTCGGATCTTTTTTATTATCAACTATCCTAATTTCGAAAGTCTTTCTGCCTGTAAGTTCGTAACTCGCTCTAATTACTGGACTTACGACAACAACACTGATGATGACTAGCCGCTAATGAGTCCCGGGTGCCCGAATGTGACACGCGCGCGGTTCACGTTACACGCAAGGGTCGTTATTGATTACGGGTTGACGGCTAGTGAATATATAATTTAGATTAAATTAAATATAATTTCAGGCAGCTTTTTTCACTGTGCAGTGTACACGTCCCTGGTACTATACATCTAACTAGTAGGGGAGAGGGTTAACATCGAGAAACATTTCCAAAAGTCTGGAAATCGCGAGGAACTTCTCAAAAACGCGGAAACGTGTCGATGTCAGCATTAGCGAATATAAACACGGCACACGGGAGTAAGGACGAGTCAGTTTGTTTTGGGTGCGCGCGTTTGACAGCGATAATAGAAGAGAAGGTAGCGGCGAGTCGCGAGTTGCCAGGACGGCCGGGCGAGCCGCAATTCGACAGCGAAGATTCTTAAAAGTTCTTACGTAGCGAAATACACCGAAGCTAAATTAATAAGTGCGGAAATTGGATGGAATATTCTAGTGAATAGTGAATAAAGTGTCAAAGCGAATATAAAGTGTCTATTTAAGAGTAATAAATTTGCGAAACAGTTTAATTTAAGTAATAGCGTTACATTTAATAGTGTTAAGCGACTTTGTACGATTGTTTAATTTATTATTCAGTAATCAATAAATCCTGTATTAAATACCAGCGTTTTCATTCATTCCATTCAGCCACGGTATATTTGATGAAAATAAAAATCTGTTTTACATAAATTAGTTGAAATTGTCTTATTATATTTTGAAACAAATGCACAATTTCAAGGTAGCAGATGCAAGAGAACACCTGTGTTCGATTTATCTTGTTGAAATCGATTATTTTCGCATCCCTATTTGTAACTCTTTTATCGAAAGAGACAAAAACTGAAGATTTGGAGATTTTTTTACAGTTTTTCTTATGGTTTTACTATGCAACAGGGTTGGCAACAGTACCGGCGTCGCTGGTTCCGCCATAAAACATCGCGTGGCGTCATCTGCGCTGGCGTGTTGACGGAAAATTTTAATTGGATTGTTTACTTACATGCAGGTGTAAAATTGGGTGATTTGTCGAGAGATTAAGGGTCGAGTTGCGCTGATATCCCCTCGGTACACACAATGTTGACAGATTGCTCTAAAGCCCGTGTAGATAAGAATAAAATCACATAAATGCGGCGGAAGAATCTATGCTTCAAAAACGATGCTGCATGCAGTGCACAACATTAGAGAAAAGTGTTGTACAGATTATTTTAAATTAAGATATTTTTAATGTGTAGAAATACTATATATCCCAATTATAATAATTTCTTGTTTTTCCGTCCGTAATAACTTCGTGTAACGTGTTTTTTATTATATTTTTTTTATTTAATTAAATAATTCTCTACAGTATTTTTTTTCGTTTATATTTTTTTTAAATAAATACCTATTTCTTAGGAACCGACATGTAAAAGTAAAAGTACCGTCATTTTTATGCCCTTTTACCAGTGGCGTGTAATACATTAATTGTGAGGTGTAAGAGCAAAGTAATACATTAATTGTGGGATGTAAAAGCAAAGGCAGCAATATCCAAAAAATAATTTCAATGCAGTCACCGAGGATCTGTAATTTAAAATGAACTGAATTCTAGATTTTATGTATCTATCCCTTCATGCTTCCTATAAATTTATAGGCTTTGTTTCCTATAAAATCGCAAATTGAGTAGATTCTAAATTAGTAATCCTCGATGACTGCATTAATTTTTTTTTTGGATATTGCTGCTTTTGATTTTAAACTCCACAATCATTATTCGAGTCATTTCAAGAATGACATTTAATGAAAGAATATAATGAATCGATATGTACATTTTCTTAAATTAATTTAATTAAGTCCACTAGCAAGATAATTTTTGACGTGACACGAGAAACTGTGGTGGATATTAATTTCTAGGTTAGTAACTAGCAGTTAAGTTAGCTACAACCGATTGCTTAACTACTAATATTGAATTTTATTAAAATATATTGTAAAAATGCGTATTAAAATGCTATGAGAATTTTAATTCATTCATATTCTTTTAATTATCTTTAACTATAGGTTATCTAGACGAGTTTAGATAAACCTATCCTAGTTAAAGTTGGTTTATTTAAATTTGGTTTAGGAAAACCTGGTTTGGTTAAAGGGGTTCAGTTGAATCGACAGTTCCTACATATACTACTGTCGAATCTATAAAAATTCGATTTTCGTTTTACTATCTTAAATTATTTAATTTATTCTATTTTTTCATACAATGTTAACAAAAGTTAAAATTAAAAAAAATAGCAAATATATGGAATTTTAAAGTTTTTAACATTATCCGAAAGTATGTACTAAAGATATACTTAGAATATGTCGTAGCTGTGTATATAATAAAGCCAATGTGCCGTTTTAGTACATTCTGAGATAAACGAATCTTATTTACTTAATCTAATGTCTTACATTTTTGTATTCTTGTACTGTTTATATCTTACTTACCTAATTTAATGTCTTAATTTTTGTAACTTAATCTAATATTTCTTTGTCTATATCTTACTTATTTAATCTAATGTCTTACACTAACGATTACATCAACAATAGATGTATACATATATGACAATGCCCCCCCACTTTTAAACACAAGAATAAATTCTCATTTAAAAGTGGGTAAGCGTGCAATATAAATGTGTTTTAATTATATTATATTGAAAACAGCCACTTTTTACTTTTACCAAATAAATTTAATAATAAAAAAAGATTTTTTTTTTAAATAATTACTAGGCAGACTTTCCAAATGAACAGAAATGTTTTTTTTGTATATCTCCATTATTTATATAAAAAATTGCCAAATTGATTCGTTCATCTCAGAATGTACTAAACGGCACATTAGCTTTATTATATATACAGCGACGATGTAGGTACTAAAACGAAAATCATTTTTTTGCAGATTCAACAGTATACGTAGGGACCATCGAAATAGGGATTGGTTAAACCACATTTTTTGCATATCAAATGTACGATAATTTTAAAGGCCTCATTTTTTTTTCATCATTGTACAATAGCTCAAGTCTACGGTTCCGATTCGGAGGTCCGCGGTTTTTAATTCAGACAAAAACAGTCTGACTATAATTTTGTAATAATTGATGGTAAGAATTTTTTATGATTTTTTTTATTACACAGACGCGTCGATCACGATATAAATTCCTCGAAATGACGCATGAAAAGGCATTTATCTTACAGTTAAAAATAGCGAGCGCAAATTACACCTAACATTTAGCAAAAAAAAATCAGTTTACTAATTCTAAGTGAGTATTGAATTAGACTTGACATTTAACAAATATTTTTTATTATTTTAGTTAGATATAATAAATCGAATGAAGATGGCTGAACAATAGACAATTATTTATTTACTTTTTTTTCATAGACTATATATATTCTAGTACACATTTAAATCACTACGTGGCACTGGTATCGAGTTAATTAATATTATTTTGTTATAATTAAACATATTTTAACAAGATAAGTATACCTATATATTATATTTTATTATTTTTATTATGATTCTCATGGGTAGATTGTTAATATAATCATTCGGGAGTAATGATAGGTTATATTTCGTGTTGAACTAAACACAAAAACTAAAACACATCTATAGCTAATATTTAGATATATAACGCGTGAAAGAGTTCTTATATTTGAATTTCAGCTTAAAATTATTCAGTCACAACGAAGTCTAATTAATAAAAGCAATAAAAAATCTATTTAAAATGTAAGCAAATCATTTTTTTTAAATAACACACATTACATTACGAATGAGCTCATCGTTTTTGTTAATCCAAATGACATATCGTTACATACGTAATAGAACGTAACTCACTTTTTTTGCGAAATCAATATTATGATTATCGTGTAGTGCTCGTCGAAATACATCCGTCTCATTCTTCAGGGAATGTATCTAACGAGAGCAAGTGAGTTATAAACTAACGTTATAGATTAGTAATCCTCAATGACTGCATTAATTTTTTTTTGGATATTGCTACCTTTGCTTTTGTGCCCCACATATAATAAATTAATAAATTATTATGGTCCTCTTTAAACGCAGCACTTGACTGAAGCCTGGAAAGAATTTTATTTATTTATTTTATTTTATTCATAAAAGATGCACTTTTGTAAGTGTGTTGGTGTAGCACAGTGTTGTGTGAGTAGCATTAAAATATATGTCAAGATGACAAAATAGATTTGTAATGTTAATTCGGAATTATTTTTTTTACAATGTTACTGGCTTCCATCCAAAAAGGATTGAATCACTTTGTAGGATAGACTATCCAAAACAATATGACGTTATTTGTTTACTCGTCATGGAAATTACATAGCCCATACTCGAGTGTGGATTTAAATTATAAGACAGATCGCCTTGTGAGATGAGATTTATAATATAGTACTTAAATGGGTCAAAACCAACAACGCCGAAGATATTTCTAAAGGCATTGTCTATTGCCGATTGCGTTTATTTAACACGACTAACTTGCGGTTTACTATTTTAATAGTATGTGTACTTTTGTTTTACTAGGAATTTAATACTGGGAAATGAAAATGTACAATTAGCAGATATTCTCTGAGTGTACTCGAGTCGATACCGGTATCTGTTTAGTGCTCATTTCACCGTTTATTTGTTCGATTAATCTTTATTCTAGGTGTGCTCTATTTAATTTAAGTATATGATTTGTTCATTTGTTGACGTATTTCTGCATTTATTATTATCACTGGCTTTTGGTACCGGCGAAACAAAGTATTTTGCAAAGCTTCTATTAAAAACAATGTTTCCATTTAATATAGGCTGGGATGTGTCCAGGGGAGAAATGTGGTCTATGTTTTCCGCCGGGCCCTCAGGAATATGTACCACACATATGTACATACAAGTTTTTAAAAAATGAGTTCTTACGGTGGAATTGGTGAACGTTACATCGTGTAAATTGAACACTTAAGCTATCTCATTAAGTCCTGTGGTAACTCTATAAGGACTTCCATACACGTTTCCGATACAAATAGCTTTGTATCGGAAACGTGTAATTTTTGCTGATTATAGCAAATTGATGGGTAATAATTAGAAGCTCGATTTCATAGGGTACTGCCAAACTCGGCGATCAGACGAGTTTGGAAAACAGTTATAACCTCGCAGGACTATATTCCTGCTTTGATTATTAGTCGGAAATGTTCAAGCAACCATGGCCTGATATCAATAGTTATGGAGATATGCGACATCAAAGTTTGCATTTTTTTAAAATATTTCTGACTTATTTTTTGTAAAACGTTGGACTATCATTACAGTAACTTATATCGAACATGAAAAACTCATTTCCTTTAATACAAGTCAAATAAAACAACAAAAACCTTGCGGGGTTTTTATCATTTTATTTTACTTGTATTGAAACGAATGAATTTTTTGTAATCGATATAAGTTACTGTAATGATAATTCAACGTTTTGTAAAAAATAAGCCAAAAAAATATTGAAAAAAAAATGCAAACTTTGATATTGCATAACTTCATAACTAATTATAATTAGGTCATGGCTGCTTGAAAATTTCAATCAATCAAGGCAGGAATATAGTCCTGCGAGGTTATTAATGTTTTCCAAATAACCCTGTATACAATCACCTTTAACACCTGCATGTTCTTCAAAGTTTATAAAGTTTTTTGACCCCAGTATCCACCTTTGGTACTCGAATGTGTCTGATATCATGATGCTGAGCATTCAATGGACTCTTTGTTTGTCGGGCTCAACTTAAAGGCTGCTATGTTGTCATTAGACTCAGGATGGTGGGCGTTGGTAAAATTAGCCTTCTAAGAATTATGACTCAGAAAAAATGTTATTATGACTCACAGATAAAATGGTAATGTGGATATAACATCAAAAAACAAGTAAATAAAAAAAAATTAAGATATGTTTTTATAAGCTTTCTTTGTATAAATTAAACGTAATCGATTTTTTAACATCACCCATGCAGTCTCCAAATACTAAATGTTCTTCAGCTATTTCTGCGGCTCTTGCTTGGAGTGACGAGATTATTAATTTAATGTGAGTGAGGTGATTATTAATTTTAATCGAAGTAATGACCAAATAATGTCGAAAATGATTTAATAATGTATAGTCATCCACTTTACGTAAATGTTGTAAGTTTCTGAGCTCTAGCTAGTCGGGAAGTTGGTGAAAAATCAATCACAATATTCCACTACAGCAAACAACAGACAAAGAGAATTAAATAAAAGCATATAATAAAAAAGATAAATAAGCACTAGCAGATTTTTTCAAAATACAAGATGTCTCGTAACCAGAAAAAACTTATGGGTAGTCTTCTTAATTCAATTTTGAATAGCAAGTATTCGTTACTCATGTACAAAATAGATAAAAGATTTTGAAGTTATAATTATTTTGGCGCATTAAGAGTAATTTTTTTATCGTAACGGAAGTTGCACACGCAGCATGTAGCGGAACTAACGACGCCGTATTGAATTCTTGTCAGCTGCCAGATTCTGTTTATATGCGAGTTCACGAAAGTTTCGAACGTTTTTGTAACGGAAGTTGCGCACGCAGCATTTAGCGGAATATATAGCGGCGAAGCATTTAGCGGAAATGCGATACCAGAACTAACGACGCCATATTGAATTTTCGTCAGCTTTCAGTTTCTGTTTACACGCGAATTCATTGATGTTTCGATAAAACATGAAAGTGGGTAGTTACTTGGACTTTTTTGAAAATGCACACGTTTTTTGAAAAGGAGCAACGTCTAAATAACGAAGCCACATTGAATCCTGGTCAGCTGTCAGATTCTGTTTACATGCAAGTTCACGAATGCACAATGTTAAGACTAAGAACAACGTAGATCTTGATATAACATACATCCTATGTTGTATCGAGATCTGCGGAAGATTTGACGAATCCACCGGCACCTCGGCCCGATTAACATGCAAACGTCACTCTACATGAGGATGTTAAATTACCATGATTACAGTTCCTCCTAACCATGAAACGATATGATAGACGATAAAAATAGTACTCACAAATTTTATCCACACTCGGGAATACAAATTAAGTCCATAAATAAAGTATGGCTGTGAAATGTAAAACAATCCGATATAAATAATATCCAAGTGAACGAACTTTCAATGTTATTCTTTGTAACGGGTTGTTAAAAACTAAAGGTGGGCCTACACCGTTAAATACACTACTATTCTGCCCCTCTCATAGGCATAAAGGCAGCTGTTTGACAAAATCACATTTTGAGATAAAAGTCTTATGTTCATTTACGAATTTTGCATAGAAAAAACCACCAATTTTAATGATAATGTATTTTAAAACGAATTTTTGTTGATTCACTTAACTATTTTACAAAACATCATGAATTAATTAAAATATACTGTAATTAATTAAAGTGTACCGTCTTCTTGCTTAGAACTAATATAGTTTATGTGAGAATTTTATAAAAAATATGACGTTTTTCACAATAAAATAAATTTAATATAGCTTTTTGTCATCGTTCACAATTTCATATAGTATATTGGTAGGTTTAGGTAGCGGGTAGATAGGAAGAACACCTCATATTTATCTTTTTTTTTTGATTTTTTGCAAAAGGTTGCCTTTATGCTTATGAGAGCAGTATTGCGTCGATCAGAACTTTGATATAATCTATGTTATTGATTTTTAATTTAGGCATGAGAATTATGTTTAAATACTACATTTGATGCAATTAAAATCTAAATTTAATTAAATTAATTTCATATGAAGATTTTAATTTAACGCCGGCTGCAGCTCCGATTCTTTTATCCATTTCGCTTTCCTGTCTCACGTCGCTAGAAAATTCCACCCCAAGGTATATGAATTTTTCGACTTGCTTCAGCTGGGTCCCCCGTATGCTGATCGAGCACTGCTCTTGGTCTCTTCCTACTTAGCTAACCTCTGTTTTGGCAGTACTAATCTTCATCCCAACTTGAGTGCACTCTTCATTGAAGGAATTTATCCACCCTTGTAGGTATCATCCACTCTTGTAGTTCCGATATATCGTTATTTAAAAAAATATTTCGGTGTCAGAGCCCCTGAATACGATATTACACGACTGACAACAGCATGGATAAACAAAAGCTTTACATTTTTAGCATACATAATATGCAGGCGATTGTTTATATAAACATACACATATTCATTTTAACAATTACAGCTAATATAAATGAATAAAATATATATCTGTTTTTAAATATTCATAATATTAATGTATGTATCCGCGATCAACGAAGGTTACCTCACAATTATTGAGTGAACAGGCGGGAAAATGTTGTGATAATAAACATTACCGACAAAGCACTCGAGCTTTAAACTTCTATGAATATTACATGACCAACTAACACGGTCATTGATTTTGAAAAATGAATTGAGTGCCAAATACGTGCCTCATCACTCAACGTCCAATAAAATGTGCACAATTTTAATTATTTTATTACTCACCTTTATACATCTTCATGTATGGGTCTATTTATAATGATGTCTTTCGTTTTCTAAGAACGTCAATAGGTGTAACTACTTATTAGAGAAGTCTCGTGATAGGTCGGTAGGTGCAACGTTCGATTATCGAAGTATTCTCCGATGCCGCTTTTGGCGGCCTATCGCTTTGTTTTGTTTTTAATGGCGGCCTTTTCGAGGTTATGCGCCGTGTCAAATGATATGTTATTATTCCGTTTAAATTCTATTGTCCGTGCGTTATTGCGGATATGTAAATTTTGCATTCTATCGTGTCACGTGTATTATATCGCGGTTAGATAAGCGAGCGCAGTGTATTGGACATTAATGCTGCGTTTGGTGCCAAATTGTGTCGGGAATAGAGATTTCGATTAAAGTATACCGCATACTGCATGTAAGCACGCGAAATTAAGTGATGTATAGAAATAGTGTTAATCATATTCTCAATAGAGTAAGCAGTAAGACAGAGGGTCATTAATAATAATTGTGCATAGATAAAAGATGATAAATTACAGCATTCCCAGTATTTAAGTTGACTTACGTACGTGACGAAAATATTATAATATTATTATATCAATTAATAATATATTGGTGACAAATAAAATTCGCGATTTTCTGCGAGTGATTAAATAGAAAAATTGGCAAATTGAATGTGTGAGTATTTTTCAAAAATATTTTTAAATAACTTATTGACAATAATTGCTCATCGTTTCTAACAATAACACAGAATACATTTGTTTTGTTTTTTGTACTAACCGACTAATTATGTGCTAATCGACGTGCATAATGAGTGTAATTAATAATAACATGGAAAATGTTTATTCAGTGGGAACCTAAAAAAATTTTGTTACGAAGCGTTAGAATTAATGGTAACATTTTTACAATCATTCAATTCACGCTTATCTTAACGTCCCCGCATACTATAAATATTGTGGCTGTGGGGGGCAAATCAAAGAATTATTAATTGCACAAAGTCACCGGACACGAATTTAATTGGCACTGTTCTTTAATTCACACTAAATGTTTCTAAAATATTTCACATGCTAATTCACAAATTTCGTAATACGCATTAATTATCATTCCTGAATAACTTTATTATATTTTACAACTAGAGTTTCTAGAGTATCAGAATCTTTCATCGTCAGATGAAGTATTAAATATAGATTTTTTAACATCTATTGGGGGTAATTATTCCTAGGAAGAATAAGACCAAAATTAACTAAAGACACAGCGATAACAATATACAAATCAATGATTGCTCCTCATTTTCAATATTGCCCCACTGTTTTCTACCTATGTAATGAAGGAGATATGAGAAAATTACAAATTTAACAGAATAGAGCAATGAGGATAATTCTACAGAGAAATAGATATTCCAAAATTAAAAAGGTGCTCTCAAATCAAAATTGGATTAATATAAAACAGGGGTTAAAATTAAATACAATGATATTCATTCATTATATATTAGGTCCTTACATATGAAATTGACGTTTTGCCGTACTAGCAAATTTGATCTCAAATATCTTCTCTTTGGTTAGGAATTCCAAATCCAAATTTATACAGCTATTTACTCATGTATTTGTGTTTTGAAAATTATAATTCATTTGTTTTTTCCTCAATTGTTTTTTCTTTGCGTCACTCAGTTTTCAAAATGAAAAACTTGAAATATCGCGTTATTTACGAGTACGAGTTCCACCGTGGCACCAGTGCTGTAGAAACGGCTCGAAGGATTAATGATGTGTATGGCGACGGTGCCGCAAAAGAAAACACAGTGCGTTTTTGGTTCCAACGTTTTCGTTCTGAAAATTTCGACCTGCAGAACAAGCCCCGTGGACGGCCGGAGACCAAAGTTGATAATGAAGAATTGAAGGCTATTGTGGAAGCGGAATCCATCGCAAACCACATCCGAGTTAGCTGCAGGCTGCGGTGTTAGTGATAAAACTGTTTTAATCCACTTGAAGCAAATTGGTAAGGTGAAAAAGCTTGAAAGGTGGGTACCTCACGAATTGAGTGAAGCAAATCAACAAACGCGCGTTGACTGCTGCGTTGCATTACTCAACCGGCACAATAATGAAGGGATTTTAAATCGAATCATTTACCTGTGATGAAAAGTGGATCCTGTACGATAATCGGAAGCGCTCATCGCAATGGCTGAACCCTGCCGAAGCAGCCAAACCATGCCCCAAGCGAAAATTGACTTCAAAAAAGTTACTTGTGAGCGTTTGGTGGACTAGTGCTGGTGTCGTTCACTACAGCTTTCTTAAATCTGGCAGACGATTACGGCAGATGTCTATTGTCAGCAACTGCAAACCATGATGGAAAAGCTAGCTGCTAAACAACCGAGGCTGGTTAATCGCTCTAGGCCACTGCTGCTTCATGATAACGCTAGACCACACACTGCACAACAGACGGCTACCAAATTAGAGGAGCTTCAATTGGAATGTCTAAGACATCCACCGTACTCTCCGGACTTTGCCCCAACAGATTACCATTTTTTTCGAAATTTGGATAACTTCTTGCAAAGGAAAAAATTCAACTCCGATGCGGCAGTCCAAACCGCCTTCAAAGATTTTATTGATTCCCGTCCGAATGGTTTTTTTAGTAAAGGGATCGATGAACTACCTATGAGATGGCAAAAGTGCATAGATAGCAATGGCACATACTTTGATTAAGTAAATATATTATAATAAAAAAAAATCGGCTTTATGTTCCTCCCATACTAAACGCCAATTTCATATGTAAGGACCTAATATTTAGCCGGGACAAAAAATTATATTAGGTAGGTACATGAAAAAATATTTTAAAAAAACACGCTTATATCTTTATATCTACTAAAAAATAAATAAATTTTTGGCCAAAATTTTTTGCATCACTCCAAATAAAAAGTGGGCGCTTACGATATTGATATGGATTTCTCTGTTGTTTATGGAGGGAAAGCGCACCCGCGCTATTATTTGGAGAGTGGAGCAAAAATTTTTTGGCTGAAAATTATTTTTTTTCCTTTTGGTACATTTAAATATGGGCGTGGTTTTAATTTTTTTTATTTTTTCATGCAATTTTAATTTTCTACTTTTTATATATCTTAAATTACCCAGCGTACAATATCACTTCGGGAGAAAACTAGCGCCATCTTTTGGTAAATTCATTAACATTTTTTTAACGTAAAACTAATGATTAATTAATTATGGTGGATTTATTGATAAATAAGATCGATTCGATTATCGAAATCGATTCATGTATTGTCATCGAGAATACACCGGGGTGAAAAAATTAGGGTTGATTTGACATTGGGAAGTGGGTGAAATATCGAATATAAGATTTCGTCCAGACAAACAGGTGAAGTTAATATAAGCGTGATATAAAACAGCATTGTGTTGTTAAACAGATTATGACATTATAATCTTGCAATGGCCGGTACGTTTCGTATGAATTACGATTTATTCTTGAAATTGTCTCAAACACATTTGCATATATTTACATATCATAACAAGTGATAACGTGATGCAATATGTACCCTACGTCCCGAATGCAGAGTCAATACTTTGATGAAGGTTAAGAGGTACGCTTAAAAGTGCATTTCTTACTGCAAATTTCGTTTTAAGACTCTATATTCGGGCCTATATGTATAAATCCTGTAAAGTTATTATATGTATTTAAATATACTTGAGAAGTATTGAAGTAGACAAGTATGGTAGGTCAGTAGGGAACGCAAGGACGAGAAAAGAGGATAGGGAAAAATTGAATTTATTAATTGTTAATGGAAACATTGTCAGAGTCAAGATTAATTGTCCGTAATGGAGTGCTAGTAACGATACTGAATGGAAAAGGAGCATGGAGCTGGTAAAATACGAAATAAGGGAAGAGTAAATGCAGAGGAAATAAGTTGCTTAGCCTGTACAGGGTTTCTCACAGCTAGTAGCAAAAACTTTGGGAAAGTATTCCTCGTAAAATTAAAAACAGAAAATATTCTTTACACTGTTACTTGATATACGCGACATTAAAGTTTGCATTTTTTTTACAATATTTTTGACTTATTTTCTATAAAACATTGAACTATCACCACAGTTACTTATATGGATAAAATTCATTCGCTTCAATGCGAGTCAAATAAAATGACAAAAACCTAGCAAAAATAATAATTTTCAAATTTCAGCGAGGTTTTAAACATTTTATTTGACTTGATCAAAGCGAATAAATTTTTAATATTCGTTATTGTATTGGTTGTCCAACGTTTAACAGAATATAATCAGAAATATTGAAAAAAAATCAAACTTTACGTCGCTTATCTCCGTAACTGTCGACATTTCACCCAAGTGTAAAGAACATTTTCTATTCAAAATTTAATGAGGAAGACCCGCGAAGTTTTTGCTACTAATGATATACCCTGTATATATGCTCTATATAAACAGTTCGTATACATATATGCACCTACTCAAATATCTTTCAAAATAGTCCCCTCGGTCACGCGCACACTTCAACCAGCGGTCCCGCCATTTTTGGAAACACTTCCCTGGAACGCATATTCTGGAATGGTGTTCAGCTGGGCTGTCACGCTTCGCACAATGTCCTCGATTCAAATCAGGTCCCTTTCAGTGGCATTTTTAACTTGAGGAATAGTCAAAAATCACAAGGAGCCATGTCGGGAGAGTAGGGAGGCTGACAAACCAAAGGAAGCCATTTGATGTTCGAAGCGGTTGTGCCACTCCTTTATCCGTACTATGGTATCGTTCCCAAAAGCCTGTTGGATCTTGGTTTACATTTAGGTATCGCCAAGATTTTAGCAAAAATGAAAGCAATATCAATATTTTTACTGTTCAGAAATATTAAAATTGGACACTGAAATGCTGTTTTACAGTACACAGCGCAAATAAATTATTTTTAAATCCTTTCACAGAAACCCTATACAGAGTGTCCCGTATCTCGACGTCAAGCCGAAATCGGGTGATAATAGCCATAATACTTATCAGAAAAAAAAAAAAAATAGTCAGTTAAAACTGGGCAAAGTATTGATTTTGAATACTTGGTTTGGTCAAAAAGTGACATTTTCTTCCAAGCTGGAGCAGTTGGCTTTGAATTTTAGACAAAAGTTTACAGAAGCATTATTTAGGATTACATAATAATAAAATTAAAATAAGAAAAATAAAGATTTGTATCAACAGGCGTGAAAAGACTGCCACAGGGTGTAGATTTTTTTTAAATGCTTATAATTTTTAATACACATGGCTTAAATTTTTTAAATATGTTTCTGATAACTATTGTGACTTGGCCTATCAACCTATGTCGGCTTGACGTCGATATACGGCACACCCTGTATACATCTTTCGCTCGAACTGAGATGGGTTTTAAATATCAGTCAGAAATAATTTGATAATGAGATTAATTTTGTAATTAAATATGGAATATAATGTATACTAATACTATCATTTCCGTACAGTTTTCGTATAACAACAAATCCTGTATTTTACTTTGTTTTCTGAAAAAATCTGCAATATCGCAGACGGCAATCGGTTGTTATCCAGAGGACAGTACGTAAATGCACAATTAATTAATTTATACAAATTTTCGCGGTAGTCTTGGGTTTTTACAAAAGCATTGAGATATCTTGGAACTCCATGTAAATAATTGCCGTTCTTTCCGCGTATTTTAAATAATATCTATATGCGGCACATCTTCACCACCAAGTACTTTTCGGGAAAACGTTTCGCTTGAATGTCAGTCGAGACATTTCTCCGATGCCAATTATTTTGCTAGCAATAGCGGCTTGTATTGTTGACACTTATTACAAGACACGCATGGTTTTTTAAAGCAATAAATATATATATATATATATATACGCTTTAAAAATCAATTAAATGATTATTGATTACACAAAGTCACTGGACGGAAACATAAATGGAACACTATTTTATGTCGTCTGGTTAGTGTTTTTAAGGGTATTAAGCCGTGTTTTTACGATATTTCTGACCAAAGTTTCGGATCCCATCGCATCTTTCATCAGCCCATACTTGTATCTGAATAAAACAATATATATATTTTTTAAAACATTAAAATTTCGAAAAATACAAAATTATACTATATTTATTAAAAAAAATTAAACGAAATTTTGTTAGATCATTTTTATCGTCGCCACGAGTCTGCCTGCAAAGTTTCAGCTCGATTGAATCACGGAAAAAGGGTTAAAAATCGATCCAAAGTTTTTCCGGCAGACAACAAACGGCAGACGCTACGAGTTAAAAGAAAGGGAGTAAAAACATACATTCCTGCTTATAGAGGAAAGCCTTCCTTCTAGCTTGTATGCGCGATGGACTGTCGGTCGAGGTTCCAGTATTTATTGTCGCGAAGGGTATACAAAAGTGAATAGTTTCGTGTCAATAGTTAATTTACGACATGTTCTATTATGTACAATGTTTTAAAATTACAATTAAAAAACAATTTTCCGGAGCCCTTGACCGTTGCGCCTAAGTGTCCCAAGAACAATAGGGCCGTTCCATTATTTAATATACATTTAATTGCACTCAACAGCCATATTAATATTAATAAACAGTAAATCACGACATCTAGCGCCCTGTATTTAGAGAGAGTACACGGATCACGTGGGCCGTGCACGTTTTGTTTATTTAATAGTCATTATTATAAAGGTAGGTTGGCCGGATATGGTTCAGAAAAAAAGGACTCTACTTTTTTTACACAATCATTTTGGTAGTATAGTAAACGGCAACGCACCGCTTACCCAGGGCAGTTTTATGAGCGAAGGATCCCATATCGTTACTTTTGGCATTTTTAATGCTCCATGCCAACCACGCTCTGCCGCAGAGCAGAACAAGATGCAATGCAGCACGGTCATTCATTATCCGCACAGTGCAAAATTAATTTATTACATCAAAATAACTACTAAAGGCGAGTGTTGAAGGCAGCAGGGACAGAGGGTGTCCACGGAAGACCTCGCATGACCAGATAAACCAAATATCCAAAACTATTAAAAATGTGCTCCACTTTAAACCTACAAAATACACTATACCAATAATGTGTCGCCAAGAAGTTATTTTATTTACATCGCGACACCTATGTTCAGGACTAGTACAGCCCAGAACCACTTAGCATGTAGAGGGGTTAAATTTTTTAATGCCTTTCCACGTGAATTATAAGTGGATGGGAATTAGTCAAGTTTTAAATCACAATTAAGAAAATGAGAAAATCACTTGAGAAAATCAACGCCAGTGAGATATTAAAGTTCCGTATAAATACTGTAATAATAATAACAATCCTGTTGACTTTACTCAGTGTTGACTGTTAATTTTGTGTGTCACACTCTTATGCAATATCACAATTCCAATGACCCCTAAATTAAACTCGAGAAATGTTTTCTTATCTAAATTGGCTGCATAATTGTTTGTCATATATACTAACACACAAAGAGGTAAAGTTTGTAAGTTTGGGTGTAGGAGGTAATCTCCGAAACTACTCATTCGATTTCAAAAATTCTTTCACCAATATTTAGAATGGACTTTCAGGGTAGACATAAGGTTAGAATAAAAGGGCTTTTCGTGGTGACCAACTAAAGTCAACGAAAAAATGGTCGAGTGAAGTATTTTTTACGAACGTTACCGCTACCCCCCTTAGAAAACTCATCTCGGCAGCATGGATCCTTGCTCTCACTCTCTCTGTCAGGATCCAAATATGACGGCCATATATTAGGGTGGGCCTGTACACAGATTTGAAAATAGTTAGTTTTGTCTTGACGGTTAGTTAACTTTCTTATCACCACACTATATAGAGAACGTAGAACGCCGGCCGCAGCTGCAGTTCTTCTATTTTACTTTCCCGCCTCACATAGCCAGAAAATTTCACCCCAATGTATTTGAATTTGTCGATTTGCTTCAGCTGTGTCCCCTGTATACAGATTGAGCACCACTCTTAGTCTATTCTTGGTCCACTCTTGGTCTATTCCTACAATCATTACCTATTTGGCAGTGCTAACTTCATCCCAAGTTAATATGATAACATTATATTCATCAAGTGAAAATAAACGAAGTGTATAATGTTGTACGAACGAAACGTGTTGAAGCAAAGCGGTCTTTACTTAACTGAATTAGCTTGCATACGCGATGGACAGTAGACAATTGATATAAAGTCGTCCAAATGTTTAATTTTGATAAGCGTTACGACGGACAATCGGTTAGAATTAGGAAGTCAATTCGGGTATTACAATTTTGAATAATTTGTCTCGATCCAAACTAATTGCGTATCTATTAATGAAGATTCGTCTCGATGCTGAAAGATCAACGGATCAAAGATGGTCGCTCCTGTAACCTCGATTACATATGTTAATTTCCTATTTCAACGCGAGATCGCCATCTGTTAAACTGTTTGGAGTTTAGCTTAGCATTATTTACTGTTTGATATGCGCGGTAAGAAATTATAATTAAAACTAGCAGGAAGCAATATATGAATTTAAACCAAAAAAAATACAAAGTGGTCTAATATAGAACAAATTGTCATAACCAACTAACACAAATAAAATAATTCCGGATCACACTCCTATTATGTATGGATAGGGAGCAATGCAACAATAGTTTAACCCTCAATATTTATAAAGTAGGTTGAAGTCTCACAAACGGTCCACACGAATCTGGAATCGACTGGGCTATTCTCATAATCACTAGAAATATGGAGAAACTAGTGTAACGTTCTCAAGGCTTCGCGAAATCAACGTTTTGTATAAAAGGCGAGTGGGCACGCGCGAAGAGTTGTCGGAGAGAGACAGCGCGGCAAAGAAGACCACATAAAAGCGAACTGTGCGGGTGTGGTTAGCAGTGTGAATAAGCGACAGTAAATTAGGAGAGCACCTAATAGGCGTTTGGAAATAAGTGCGACCATTTACGTGCTTGTTGATGTGAATTAGTGCGAACTTGTGTGAAATAGTCTAGAACAATTAGTGTGACTTTAAGAAATTAACCACAGACTATCCAAAAGAACATACAATAATGTTATGTTAGTTTATGCATTTTTATGGCGATGTTTCATATTTATTATACATATTTATATATTCAATAAAAAGTGTTTTCTAGTAAAATAAGTACAGTTGTTGTAGTTTACTTATATAAGGGAGTGATGAGATTTGTGATATTAACCTGAACATGCTTATTTTTAAATATTGTAATATTTTTTCAACATTTTTATCTCTAAATATTTCTATATATATTTTTTTGCGTGTATGTAGGTATTATATATTATTTAAAAAAACAGTCATATATCCATCACACTTGTGACATTCTCCGGTTCCATACACAAGTTTATACTTTCATGGGACTGTAAAAATTTTGAAAAAAATCCATCAAAATTAAATAATGTGTATCATATATGTAAAATATTATGTAAACTTAAATATTAATAAAAAAAGGAAAAAAAATAATAATCTTTCAAAATTCTGCCTAGCCTCGCACGGTATAATAATATTCTAATGAACCTATTCGCTTTTGATCCCGTTCTATTGCATTTATATGCACGATATAGCGAGGAACTCATCATTAATAAATGTGTACATAATTGTACCAGTTCGGCCCTGTAAAAGGTAGACAGAAGTGCTTTTGACGTGGATCGAGCATGTCCAGTGGACAAAACAACAGTGACATACTGCAGCAGCTGTCAACATAACCGTTGTCGTCACCATAACGTCACAATATAACCACAGCGTCAACATAACCGAGCAAATAATTGGCTTGTCACGTACACGTCTGGACGGAAAGCATAAATTAACTCTCATTAAGAAAATCTTACACAAAACAGCGCCTGAAAAGATCGATTTTAATGGGTGTACACGTGTCGTTTGATTATTAAAATTCGAAAAGATAAAATTGCATTTGAGAAGGCGTAGTTTTTGGCCTGGAATCGGCAAAAAAGGAATGGACGTAGACTGAATGCGGTGCATACGCGGTCTCTAAGGCGCACGTTTGGAAAATTGGGAGTGAGCAAAGAACAAATTAGAAATGAATGTAATGTAAATAAAGAAAGGATCGCTGAGATGGTTTGGTCATGTGGAACGCATGAGCGACGAGAGAGTAGTAAAGAAAATATATGAGGCGAGTGCAGAAACAGAGGGCGTCCGCGAAAATCCTGGTACGACCAGATACAAGCAATATGGGAGGATGGCCCTGTTTAAAGCTTCAACAGCCGTAGAGCGTGCATGGGAAGATGTATGAATGTGGCCGAAGCAAAAGTGGTGTGCCGAGATAGAAGAATTTGGCGTTCAATTCTCTCTGCTTACCCTGCAGAGAAACGGCGTGGTTATTAGTTGGTTTCTGGTTTTGATTTCGTTTGATTGTGTTTTTTGCGTCAATTTACAATAAGTGATTTTGTAAAGTGTGGGGTACAAAACAAAGACAATAATATCCAAAAAATTAAAAAAAAAATTTAATGCAGCCATCATACTAATTGGAAATGTACTAAATTCTAGATTTTATGTATCTATCCTTTTCATAATCACGTTTCCTATAAATGTATAGGGTATGTTTCCCATAAAATCAGCAATTCTACACATTAAAACTTAGTAATCCTCGATGAATGCATTAATTTTTTTTGGATATTGCTGCCATTGCTTTTATAACCTTCAAGTGGATTATTTCTGCTTATTTCTATTAACAGACCCAAGCCACAGTAAATAAACTAATAAACCGACTTTTTTCACGGTTGTATTTGCAGTTTCTTGCTAATCTCCGAGCAAGTTTGGTATCGTACGTTCTGGATGGCCGAAAATATAAACATTCCAAGATTCCAAGAATGAATTACACTAGATATGAGGAAATTATATACCGGATCTTGTTTGATTACATGTTTGAAGACCGTATGTGTACACACATTAGATAATTTTCAGAAAAGATTTTGTACCACTTGGTATGAAAAAAATCGTTGGCGCTCTTAGCGTTTCTGAAAGGAAAGATAGTACCTACACTCATGAAGATTATAAAAGTAATATATACCTAATTGTATTACATGAAAACATATTTTTAAAAAACTCGCTTATATTTAAGTAAATCTAACTACTAAAAAGATTTTTTTTAAATTTCGTCCAAAAAATTTTTGCTCACCCTTCAAATAAAAGATGCGCGCTAACAATATTGGTGTAGATTAAATAATTCTGTTGTTGATTGCGGGAAAGCGCTCACGCTTTTATTTGGAAAGTGAGGGAAAAATTTTTTGGCCGTAAATGTAAGCGTGTTTTAAAAAAAATTTTTTTTCATGTAAAATATTTTTTTACTTTTTATATACCTTAATGTTACCCAGCGTACAAAATCACTTCGGTAGGAAATTAGCGCCATATTTTGGTGAACTGATTAACTAATTTCCTATATAAAACTTTGAAAAATTAAATTAATTGATTAATTGATTCATGTATTGTCAACGAGAATACGTGCGTGTGCAAACATTTTAGCTTGAGAAGCGGGTGAAATATCGATTATAAAATTCCAGACGAACAGGTAAAGCTATTTATTATAAACGCGGTAAATAAGAATAGAAGATAGTAAGTTAATATAATAAATATTAAGTAACAAGTGAATTATACATTTCCGGAGGTGATCGTATTTGAATTGAGGACAACACCAATAATGTTCCATAGATACATGGCGGTACTCACCAGCGCGACACAGCCGTCTCTACCAATGTCTTAAGCCTACGCATGCATGTCGGTCCTTACGACCTCTGTCATCGGTTGCATGTTGCGCACGTGTGTTGCGGTCCGCCGGAACGGCACTTTACGCATTTAATTTATTTAAAAAAATGTACGATCTAGTGTTTTATTTGCATTAACATGTAATTAAGTTAAATTGTACAATAATTAGTGATCAAAACATTATTTTAACCGGCATCTGCGGATTATTGGTAACTGAGATATAACTGTTATCTTGTACCGATGGTTAACCGTCAAATTGCAAAAAGTCAGTTACCAATTATACATAAAATTAGATATAAATAACGGTTAGTGTATCACCGGTTAAAATATCATCACTTACTGTGATAGACTACTACGAAACGGACTTATAAATATGCGTTCCATTAGATTACCAATATGCAACTTTTAGTAGGCAGTACTATTGTGGTGAACACGGTTTCGGGCAGTCAGTGCATTACCATTGGGGAAAGGAAATTCCGGACGCCTGCAATTGTTCTGAACTCCGTTTCCACCGCGTAATTTCTTTTTATCGTTATCAACCTTTATAACTTATCTCAAATAAATTCTCATTAAATCCTAACCTCATTTACCTGTTAACAATCAAATTAAAATTATTTCTCATCATTTTGATTGTTTGCACTCCGGAATAAGTACAACAGAATCTTAATCGGTGACATTTAGCGGTTATTTGAGATTTTTATCTGATTGTATCGGTGATTTTTACAATTCGAAGGAGAACAATCGGTACAAGACAAAAGTTACATCTATGTTATCAATCATCGACATAATCATATACAAATCTCAAATAACTGTACCATACGTAACTGGTTAAAATAACGGTTTAACCATCACTAATAATTATGAAAAAAATGAAATACTAAACGAATATTTATATATTGGTATTACGATTGATACTTTCTTTAGATGGCATACCCAGATAAACAAAAAACAAATTTTTTGCAAGGTTTTAATCATTTTATGTGACTTACGAGTTATCGATTGCGCATGAATTTTTTAATATTCGATATGAATTACTTTCATGATACTCCAATGTTCTACAGAAGATAGGTCAGAAATATTGAAAAAAAAAATATTAACTTTGATGTCGCTAATCTCCTTAACAATTTTTTTCTTTTGATATTTTGTTCTACGCGGTGGATATTTATTAGTCGATTAGGCTAACAAGTACATCGTATTTCGAAGATGGCGATGACACAGCGGTCTCTTCCAATGTCCTGTCGGTGACTGAGTTGGCACGAAGAATCAACGCCATACACTCAATAGTTCGAAAGAGAAATCAACAAAGGTTCGCCGTGTTAGTCGAAACGACTAACAGTAGACCTCTAAGGTTCTAATTTCACCCAAAGTGGGATATTTTCCATTAAACCCCTGACAGCCTATGTATATTAATAGGTAGAGGGGTAAAGTTTGTAAGTTTGGATGTAGGATGTAATCTCCGAAACTACTCATCCGATTCCAAAAACTCTTTCACCAATATTTAGAATGGAATTTCAGGGTGGACATAGGCTATATATTATCCCGTTAAAATAAAAGGGCTTTTCGTGGTGATCTATTTAACAACTTAAGTCGACGAAAAAATGTTGAGCGACGCGTTTTTTTCGAACATTCGGCCTCAGGCCGAATACCGAATATCCGGCCAGGTCGAATACCGAATATCTGGCCGGATACTCGGCCTGATTAACGCATGCACGAAAATTGACGCGCAAACCGCATTATGACAAGGATCGCGCATTCTGCTCTCTGATTGGCCCGCTGTCACTACGCTCCGCCAATCGCGCTTGATTCGCTTTGTGCAGGTTATAACACGCTCAATTACGCGATGTAAACAAACAGTTTTTTAGTTGTTTCATTTGCAATTGATCTTTTTATAAGGTTTGTGACCTTTTTTGATCT
This sequence comes from Agrypnia vestita, assembly GCA_016648135.1. Taxonomy (NCBI): domain Eukaryota; kingdom Metazoa; phylum Arthropoda; class Insecta; order Trichoptera; family Phryganeidae; genus Agrypnia; species Agrypnia vestita. The sequence goes on from JADDOH010004456.1 coordinate 125,134, forward strand.
TTTAGATAAATAACTTTAAATAAGCAAAAAATTGCGCTTTCTCGAAAGAATCTATGCCTTAATAAAAGTTACATGATTTATTCACTGTACTTTTAATTACTTCTTACTCCTGTTTTTAGCTATATCGAATACTCCAAAAAGAGGCCGAATACCGAACACTAACCACCGAATATTCGGTACATCTCTGATTTAAATACTTTCTATAGAGAAGTTGTAGAACTCAAGAATGTTCTGTAAAAAATTCGCGATGACATATCTATACGTTAAGGTTAATACACAAATTGATAAAATATGACTAAAAGTTACTAAAAATCTACGCGTGTGAAGTCGCGGGGCACAGCTACTACCTATGTAATATTTCAATGCCGTTTTAAAACGCGAGGCCTGTGCTTAGAATATGGTCCGCAAAATTGAGTCTGTCTCACAAAATAATCACATCGTTACGGACATTCCAATAGATTTATCTCGAGAGCAGTGTAAACATTGAAATTGTTTTGGCCTTGATCGTTGAAGGGCCGTCGTCAGATTCGGATAAAGACTGTTTTTTATGTGGAAATTTATATTTTCAAGAGTTTTCCGCTATCGCGCTCGACGTGGAACCGTTCTTGTTTGCCTATGCATTGCGAGACGCGTCTGACGAAAAGGCAAACATTGTAATTCGTCACACCGCGCGTGACTAATTTATTGTAACTGGTAACGATGATATTATTTGTATGAACAAATGTTTCGTTGCTGACAGAGTTGTGATGAAAATATCATATTGTTTTCGCTCGTGACTGAGCATGGTCTTCTGCGAAATGAAATCATCGCTGAGCGATATAAAATCGTGTAATTAATAAATGCACATCTTTTCACGGTGCCATCCCCTTTCAGAGGTCGGCGATCATTCCGGTCTCATCATAAAACCAGTCGAGTTATACTTATACCGGTACGATACCCAGCCATGAGACGTGGCGTCTTGCTACGCTTCTTTTACCACTATTTTTTTATTTTTTTTATTTATTTATTAGCGCCCTACAGGGCTTTTACAAAAAGGTAGGTAAAGTGGACATTAATAGAATATATAGTTTAAAGAAAATACTTAAAATACAGACACAAATATATAAAGACAAACATAATATAAAATAAAAAGCAAGTATATAACAAGCAGAAGCATAAGGAAAACTTAATATAATAGAAATTCAAAAACAAAAAAGGTAATAATATAGAGTGAAAAGCAATAGCACAAGCTTTGAAAGTCATAATATAATAAACAATTTACATAATAGTTAGTTATCTCAGTCAACCAACAATCAAAACAAATACAAATCAATTATTTAAGTCCAATTTGACAAATACTAGTAATCTTTCAATACACTTTTTAATATATGTATGTTTGAATATTATTCAATTATTGGCAGAGACGTCAAGTTGCTCGTATCTGTTTGCTAGTCTAGGAAGCCTTTGCAGTGGGGAATTAAAGAAGTAGTTAGTAGCTGCAGTTTCCACGGCAAAACCTGCATGACTTCTAGTTATGCGAGACGGAACACGCAAGCGGATACGTTCTAGTAGTCGAGGACAGTCTTTCAGTTTCATCTCCTTGTCCTAGTAGGGTCGGGGGCCCAAAGACTCGAGAAGGCGTTTCCATGTTCCCCTGTCTTGCGCTGCTTCCGCATGAGTCAACCAGTCTAGACCCATTCTGTTTTCAAACACATTTTTCTGTTGCTTGCGTATATATTATTATTTGAGATTACAAAAAATATTAATTTCCCTTCATTATTGTCGTGACATTTCTAGATTAACCAATATCAGTCACAGTCACAGTGAATAAGCTCACGTCCCATCTGCAACATTACCGCGTAACATAAAGGACTCGCTTGAAAATGACGTGCTCGAACTATAGAAGGCGGGGAATTTTTTAACAAATAAATATATTCTGGTAGTCCCCACTGTCGCGGATAATCCGTCACTTCTTTTTTCTTTTATTTCACCTTATCTCCCCTTATATCACACCTTATTTCAGAAATCGGAAAGCTATCAGCGCTCACGCTAGACTCGTGTGTTGGACATTTAAGGTAGCATTGTTATGTGTAAAAGTATGCTAACTGTACAGGTGTAACAGAGCTAGTACACAATACTTAAGAGGTCCCAGTACACGAATTTCGTATTTGCTCTCGATTTTGCTAAATTTAACGTAAACCTATTAAATCATTTTGCAAAACCCATAGCTAAACAGGCTTTTAATCAATTTTATTATGATAGATCCATTTACTCTTGAAGTATTTCCTTAAAAAGATATAAACAAATATATTGTTATAACATCAAAAAAATTATAACCCCGAAACACTATTTTAGTTTTCATGAAATAGAGTTATCTTTGGTACACTTAATCTCGTATATTTTCAAATAAATATCAAATATTTTATTTACAAATTGATTTATACAGTTTGACGAAGAAGTGGTGCTATTCAGACATTAATATTTTTCGACAAGTTGTTAAATATATCGTTTTAAAAAAGACAAAAATTAAACGTTCTGTTTTCTATATTGCAGTATCCATAAAACCATTAAAATATCGATTATTTTAATTAAATTTTACATGCATACTAAGAAAATTTCACTGTCATTAATATAAAAATATTCAAAAAATTATACCTCATACTCAAGAAGTCGAATTAAGTGAGTGTACCTATATTTTTAATTTTAATGGTTTCACGTTTTTTAAAATCATATCGGTTATTCTATTCATTTCGTAGAACATTTGTATATTTTACAATTTGAAAAAAACATTGAAATTTCTTAAAATCCAAAATTATGCTATAATTTAAAAAAAATTTTAAACGAAAATTTGTTAGATCATTTGGCTCGAAAATTAAACAATATATAAATCATATTTTATAGAAATAAACTTTGTTTACACCACTTTTTTGTTGAAAAAAAAACGATTTTTTTCAGAGCCCATGGCCCCTTCGTCAGGATAACAATGTATACTAACAAAAAACAAAGTTTATTTCTATAAAATATAATTATAATGTCACCACAAAATAATTTTGCTGTGTTTGAAGAAAATATATAAATCGTTAAAATTTCGAAAAATCCATAATTATACCAAAATTATTAAGTTTTTTAAAACGAAGATTTGTTAGATCATTTTCATCGTCGCCACGAGTCTGCCTGCAAAGTTTTAGCTCGATTGGATCACGGGAGAAGGGTTAAAAACGATCCAAAGTTTTTTGACAGACAAGCAGACGCCACGAGTTGAAAGAAAGAAAGGGAGTAAAAAGTAGAAAATTATAATTACGTGAAACTTTTTTTTATTAAATACTTTATTATATTTATAAGTAAAAAATTAATGTTCGCCCAAAAATTTTTTCCCTACTCTCCAAATACAAGCGTGGGCGCTTTCCCACCATCAACAACAAAATTCTGTAATCTATGTCAATATCGTACGCGCCCAACTTATATATAAGCGTGGTTTTTAAAAAAAATATATGTTTTATGAGTTTATTTATGTTAACAGTGATTTATTTTATAGTATAATGATATGATATAGTACTATAATATCAAACATAATAATTTCGTTGTCTGTCTGTCGTAAAATCTGTAAATTGCTGGAATTAAAACATTAGATAATTAGAGTGTGACACGCAATCAGCGCGCGGTATATGTTGCAAGGTCATGCAAGACAGTCGTTATTATTATTAGGGATAATTATAATAATAAATATAATGAGTTTGTTTGGTAGGTAACAGAATTTCACAAAATCAATATGTTAATGTTATTTTTCCTTCTCCTTTTAATTAGCAAAACAAATAAATATCGAAAGCACATAACATTTTAAATTTTCGATGTCAACGCTCCAGAATAAAAACATTTTTTATTAACCAGTACTTATTATAAAAAATAAACAAAGAATGTGTAATAATAAAGATTAACTCTGCCGTTCACATTCTGAATTCACAGAATCGCGAATGATTTATACAATGTGTCTTAAGACTCACGCTTTAAATGCTAATTTATGCCATTTGCATATTAAAAAAAAACATCAATATAATAATAGTGACCTACCGCAACGGCCATTTTGTGTGAATAAGTATCGGATAATATATATTTATAATACCTGTACAATAAATTTAAATGTCTGTGGAAAATACCGTTTTACATTATTCAAAATATTCGAACTAATTTTAATCCATTTAATCGATATGCATGCTACGATTGGCCCTGGAAGCCGTGCAACTTGTGACGTCATGATTACGTTAATTTATGGTAAGTATTTTATGGTTTTTCTTTTCACTTTTTGATGTGCATATTCGTAATATTTTAAATGTGACCTTGGCTTTGTTTTTTTTAACGGTTTGTTTTTTCGGAAGAACTTTTTTCTGCATCAAATATAAAGGCATAGACCTCTTTCCATTTAGGAAAGTCAATCGAATCAGTATGTGTACGCCGTGCGAACAAGGCACATTGTTTCGTTGTGTTGGTGAATACATAAATGGCATAAATATGGCGTAAATAGTGTAAATACTAATACAACGAAACAATGTGCATCGTACACACGGCTTACACATACTAATATGATTGTCTTTCTTAAATGGAAAGACCTATACTCGTCTAAATTATGTTTGTGTGCCTCAAATTCGACTATAAAAATAATTTTAATTTAATAAATTTGACGTTAAGTTATGTTTTATTTATAATAAATATAAGCCCGTAAAAAATGTATAAAGTATAAAATCAATTAAATTTAATATTTTCTTTTAGGCTTTCGCAGCTAATTTTTCTTATTTAATAAAAATTATAGATAGAATAGCAATCCGAAAAGAAAAAGTCAGCGACTTTTTCAATATTTAAAAAAAAATTATAAAATTGAGGAATATTGATTGAATTTGTACTGTTAACTATTATTAATAATTTCAGTAATTCAAATAAAAATAATAAAAGAAAAGAACAAACGTACTCAACATAATATGGAGATCATATGATCTGACAGGTTTAGAAAAGAGAAATAGAATTCAAACAAAAAGTTGCATGTGCAAACAATTGTAAACAATTTGTAAGAAATGTCATTTCTGCAAGTGACATGCGCGTAGTTGTCACCTCACATTGGACCTTTTGAAGAAACATGCTATTCTATGAAAAATTTACTTATCTACTAGAAAAAACTCGCAGGCATAAAGATGGGTCAATATAATAGTATACGGTTTTATTAAGAAAATAAACAGTTCAGGACGAGTTTTTTCTCGACTAGATCTAAGAAACAAATTTGTTGGGCGCAAACAAGTGAGATAAATTATGAATTGACATGAAGTCGGTAAAGAAACGTCGGAAATAAAATATCTAGCCGTAGGACGAATTACGACTAGAATATTAAATCGACTTTTTATTAATTAAGATGAGGAGTTTTTAATGAATATTCATTTCCCAGAATTTTTACTAATGCACAGCTTTTTTGCTAGTATGCGCTGCACGCCACGCCACACACCAAACAGGGTGTCTCATAGCTAGTAGCAAAAACATAACAGATGGATTTCTACCAGTATGTTCAATAGTTATGGAGATATGCAATATCAAATTTTGCATTTTTTTTCAAAATTTCTCACTTATTTTTTGCAAAAAATTGAACTATCATTACAGTAACGTATATCGATTGTGAAAATTTATTCGTTTCAATACAACCTTATTAAATATATGAGTTCAAATTTCGCAAGGTTTTTATCATTTTATTCGACTTGTTTAAATTGAATGAATTTTTTCTAATCGACGTAAGTTGCTGTAATGATAGTTTAACTTTTTGCAAAAAATAAGTCAGAAATATTTTTAAAAAATGCGAAAACTTGATTTTGCATATCTCTATAATTAGGTCACGGCTGCTTGAACATTTTGTACTCATTATCAAGGCAGGAATACACCTGTATACTTGATAATATGACGTACAGGTACAAAAATAGTTTTTAACCGAAATCTATAAATTATTTGTCTATTGTATGAATACTCAAGTAGATAATAATATGTTGACATGACCAGGTAATTGAAGGAAAATTTGTTATTTTATGATATATTTAGCTGCGACTGTCAATGTAACACTGAGGTAAACTCTCTGGTGATTTAAATTTGATTACTTTCGGAAGTCCGTTGACTAGCCACAAAAGGGGCTATGATTTCAATAATCGTACTAGAACAGATGACGTTAGTTAGACGTACATGGTTATTATGAGTATATTTTGTTTTCAAGCCTTTTTAGAATTATATTAAACAGCATCTCTCATTAAAACAACAAAAAAAAAATTAGTCTAAAATTTAATCTAAATTCTTGGTTTCAGCTACTTAATCAAGGCACTGCGAATCGGGTCTTAAATACGTTGCGTCTTGCTGAAATCAGGAATATCGACCAAGATTTTAATTTTAATTTTAAAACTAGCTGCAACCCGTTAAAAGTAACGGTACCTTTACATGTCGGTTTCTAAGGAAAAAGTATTTATTTATTTTATTTAAAAAATTCTTTAAAAAAATCTTTAAAATAATTCGTAAATTTTTTTTTTCGAAAAAAAATACTATAAAGAAGTTACGGACGTTACACGAAGTTACGGGGACAGACAGACAACGAAATTATTATAATTGGAATGGGATAACAATATGTATTCTTTTAAAACCAGATTGAAAACAAACTAACAGATTTTGCAATAATTTTAATGAATTAAAGATATTTGTTTACTTTGAAATATTATTGAAAATAAAATATATGTCACGAGTCCATAAATCACATAAGGCTTGCTACTTTTTGGAACAATTTTCTTTATTTTTAAAATATCGTAGGTTTGGTATTTTATTAATTCATTAAACAATTTCGTTTGTGTAATTTTGAGAAGATATCCGTATTTAAAATATATGGATTCTGATGAATCTATCTTTCCATTCAAAAATGTAATACAAAACGCAAGAGAAGAAATGAGAAAAAAATGTGTATTTTGCTCACGTTGCCAGACGATCGCCTTAACAGTAGGGAATGCAATCCCGAGTTGGGATTGCTCTTTCGGGATTCTACGAAATTAGAATTTCCAATCCCGCGGGATCAATACGGATCGGAATCCCGAATACTTTTGTGTTTTTTTGTTTGTTTTTAGAGCTGAATAGCAATTAACGACAATGCCTTGCATTTTTTTATCAGCAATTTTAATAAGATAAAAAATGTTCATTATTAATCATTGCATTCAAGTTTTTGTAGGCGTTTTTCCAAGTATCAATCAGTCAATGCAGTAAATTTACTAGTAATTTTTATTACTATATTAGGTTGATAAAATACAGCAAATATTATTCAAAGCTATTTTCATTATTTGAATGTGACATGAAATAAGTATTAAGTACTTATTAAAATCTCTATGGATATATACAATTAAACATTCAAAACATAAAAAATGCTGATCAATCCCGATACTCCCCATAATCCGTCCGATTTTTCGGTTCGGATTGATCTCGTAAAATGCCTCGAGATCTAGCGGGATCCCGATCTCGCGAGATCGGGATTGCATTCCCTACTTAACAGTAGTTCGAAGTGTAATTTAGTGTATTTTTTATTTTATTTTATTTAGTTTAGTGCAAAAACAGGCATTTTTATGCATGATGGTATAACATATTGCTTAAACTTCTTCAAAAATATATTTGCCTGGGTATTTTGCTTTGCTTTCATTGGTTAAGTTATAAATGGGCATGATGACAGATTTTGAAATAACCTTCTATAATGTAGGCACCCGTCTACTATTACCGAAAATAACATTATTTCAGTAATAAACTAAATTTTTACGCAAATAATTACATTCTCATCTACATATTTACATTTCGCGCAAAAACTAAGTAACGTCAAGCATAAGTAAACATTGCATTGTGTCTGACAGCAGTTCAAAGACACGGCGATGGTACTTAGGCGTGACGTCATTCGCTCCGACCGGTGTTTCAGTTAAAATGGCGGATAACACAATTTTATTCTTTTATTTTATTTAAAATCTTATTAATGTCAATGTGTATATTAAAACGGATCATTTTTTCAAAAATTCTTTAATACTGTTATCATGCCTATGTCGATCGCTAACCTTTTTTCTAATAATTAAAATTTCTAAATTGAAAACTAGGTTTCACGGAAATACAAGTCGAGGCTGACTGCTTTCTGCTTATATGAATTATATTCCGTGAACCCGGCGAGACCGCACTTAATATGTAATCATTTTTATGACGTCATATCGTTTTTATTCCCACATACCATCTATTCACAATAAATTCAAAAGTAATTTGGTACATCCTACATCCTATTGTCATTAAAAACGATTTAAAAAGGTTAAGAGTTACTGACGTCACAAGTGCACAAGTAATTCAAGAGGTTCATTAAATCATTTACAAAACGATCACACTACACTAGACTGTCATTTTAATAGTGAATCTAAAATAATTAACGGTAAATAACCACCAATTTTTATCCAAGCAGATTCACTCTTTCATCAAGCTACGTAAATAATAGATAACAATAAATAACTATGGTATTACTAGAAAAAAACAAACAGGAAATGTATCGAGATTGATTTCTGAGAATTAATGATTTTCATAACCATAATTCGTTTAAAAATTCAACTTAACTAAAATAGTAAAATAATTTACTTTTGTTTTGTGTTTTTTAGGAACGTTAGGGTGGATCGAAAAAGGTGATTTTTACTCCCTTTCTTTTAACTCGTAGCGTCTGCGGTTTGTTGTCTGCCGGAAAAACTTTGAATCGATTTTTAACCTTTTTCCAGTGATCCAATCGAGTTGAAACTTTGCAGACTCGTGGCGACGATAAAAACTATCTAACAAATTTTCGTTTAATTTTTTTAAATAATTATAGTATAATTTTGGATTTTTCGAAATTTTAATGATTTTTTCCAATCGGATCATTACAAATGAGGAATGACCCCGACGCGTGCAGTAGGTACGAAACCTGATTCAATGAGAAAGGGAGTATAATAAAAACTTGGTTTGTATGGGTTAGTTTTTTTTTATGCAAACCGCTATAGTGCGGAAAAGATGGCTCTCTTGAATAGAAGAGAAATGACGCAATTTTTTAATGCAAATGCTAATTTCGCATCGCGCATCGTACTTTAAGATTATATAAATTGATGAAAAATGGGACATTTTTCTTCAATTTTTTAATATTACTTAAAATTCTACGATCGATATGCTATAGTTTGTTACGATTATATTATAGTTTAATAAATTAAAATAAATGAAAATATCACTAATATATCAATGTTTACCAGTCAAACAATCTATGCTATTCTGAAAATAGCAACATTGGGATGTCAGATCCTTATCCCAATCTTGAGAGGCATGTATAATAACATTGTACTGCCGGCAATTTTGATGTTTTGAGTTTGATATGTTTGAAATTAATGAATTGAATCAATCAGAAACGTCTAAAAGGTAAACAAACGTTAAGTTATTCACAATTACAAATATTTTCTTTCGCAAATATAGCTTTCAAATTGATCGAATTCATTAATTTCAAACCTCATACATAAAACATAACACGTCAAAAAACGGCGTCACAATGTTATATAATAACTGTCAAGATACAGAAATAGAAATATTGCTTAGTTCAGAATACGGATGATTGTATTAACAATATGGGAATCGACCAAATTGTTTTTCGTTGTGCAGTTCGCTTGTCCTAGGCGGCGAAACTCATCTTGAATATTCGGTCTTGAGAGTAACAAAAAAGTTCAATGCAAAGGCGCCCCTGCATTTATTTGCAGACCCGTGTGGCTTTCTCGATGTTTCCAAAATCCGGTGGACCGTCCCAGAACCTTCGAGTAATTTAGTGTAAAGGTGTAGCGCTGTAAAATCGTCGATAACGTGGAATTATTTCCGATTCAACCATCTCGTGACAATAACCTCGAAGTGCCATTGCTAAAAAATCGACCCGTATGTAACGTTGCGAAGCGAGAACGCTGAATATTTATAAAACGTCACGGCCACGCGTTAGTAATTTTTAATTTTGCCACAATGTTGTATTCCGATTGTTCAACGTCAGTAAAATATATCTGCGGCGAGCGTGTTTATTATGAAACGCATCAAGGCGGACGAATGCAATAATATTTCACAGGGTCTGTAATCAAGAGCTGGACCGATAAGCGGCGCGATTTCTTGACAGCACTGGCGGAGCCTGTACCTGTGCTCGGCACAATTCATTTGCTGTAAAATTGTTTGACCCTTTAAAACCAATCTTACATTTAAGACGCCATGATTTTTTTTGTGGAGAAAAAATGTAATTTAAAAACTAAAAAAGACGCTCCCCCTTACATTCTCACATCTGAGACAGCACACCCGTCATTTTTACTCCCTTTATTTTAACTCGTGGCGTCTGCTTGTCTGATGAAAAAACTTTGGATCCATTTTAAACCCCTTTCCCGTGATCCAATCCAATCCAAGCTGAAACTTTGCAAGCAGACTCGTGGCGACGATCAAGAAGATCTATCAAATTTTCGTTAAAAAAATTAATAAATTTTTGAATTTCTCAAATTTTGAATGGTTTTTTCATACAAATTATTAAGTTGTACGAAAATATTTCAACGCGTCTGGTAGACGCGAAATCTGATTATAGTACAATTTTGGATTTTTGGAATTTTTTTATTGCTCCCTTTTGTAGCGTCGCCCGACCGAAGCCCAACGCGTAGGTTAAGCGCCAAACCAGTTTCCACTAGTAATAATAATAAAAACTTGATTTCATGCGTTACTTTTTTACTCCCTTTCTTTTAACTCGTAGCGTCTGCGGTATGCAATCTGCCGTAAAAACTTTGGATCTATTTTTAACCCTTTTCCCGTGATCCAATCGAGCTGAAACTTTGCAGGCAGGCTCGTGGCGACGATAAAAATGATCTAACAAATTTTCGTTAAATTTTTTTTAATAATTGTAGTATAATTTTGCATTTTTAGAAATTTAATGTTTTTTCAAATTGGAATCAATACAAATATGTAATGAGCCTGACGCGTGCAGTAAGCACGAAACCTGAATCAATAAGAAAGGGAGTATAATAAAAACTTGGTTTTTATGGGTTAGTTTTTTATGCAAGTGTGTAATATTCGGAAACAATTAATATGAATTTAAGAACTGTGCTCTGATTAAATCCACCGAATTTGTGTGATTAAAAAAGGTTTGAATTGATTTTAGTGTTTAATTTATAAAATGGCCCATTTTAACTCAATATCTGGTTAAACAATAAAATAGAAAATAATGATAATTTTATCATCGACATATTTTATGATAAATTTGATGAACACTAAAGGTCAGTTACCAGACTTGTGAAATCAGTTGATTAGTGTTTTTCTTTGATGGTAGATTTTGTAACAATATTTTTATATGTAACTAACATGTCAGTTGCGAAGGAATAAGTATTTATTTATTTATGCATGTAAAAAAATTACTTTAAAGAAGTTACGACGGACGGAGAGACGGACGGACAGACAACGAAATTATTATAATTGGGATTTTGTCAACAAAAGGATAATTATTAATTAAGATAAATTATAGATGTCTAAGACGAAACTATTTACATGGAAAACGTGTATGGAAGTCCTTAACGGGTGGCACAGGGCTTATGACCTGTGTAAGCTGGTTTAAGTGATCACTCTATACAATGCAACGTTCACCAATTCAATTAATAATTCGGAAAAATATCGTATATACATTAAAAAGAATATTGTTTAATATTCCAAGTTAAGAATATAGAGGCTTCATTACCAGCTGCGAAATCTATGTATACTATGTCTTGGGATGGACTGTAGATGTCTCTGGCGTGGTCTATTCGAATATATGAAAGAAACGAATTAAGAACATATATTATACAACTTTCAAAATTTTGATAATGTGTGGACGTTCTTACGGTGGAACTGGTGAACGTTGCATTGTGTAAAGTAATCACTTAAGCCACCATATTGAGACTTCCATACATGATTCCCACATAAATAGCTTCGTCTCGTGAGACTTCTATAATTTATCTCAATTTTGTAGTTCTCTCGGTGAAGCCTGACCACTAGAAGGTGCGTCCCCAGGTGGCGGATAGGGGAATGCTCGGCAGATATGCAGGGTAGGAGTGAAATAAAACAGCTCCGTGGACCAACAGGTCGGAGATGGAAACTCCTATTGCGAGCTTCTCTGGATTCGGAGTAGAGGTTGTAATAGTGCCAAGTGCCTAGGCTGGAGTGCTTAGAAGAGATGGCGGCGGAAGAACTCGCATATGCGTCGGCGCTCACGTCATTCAAAATGCCGACAGTCTCGGTGTCAGGGGGCAACCTGATCATAAAATACATAGCAAAAAAAAACTCTCCAATAAATATGAACAGAAGTAAAAATAAAAGAAAAAAATTCGACCCCAAATGAAATGGGAAATGGGAGAAGAGAAACAAGAAGAATAAATTTCGCAGTTGTTTAGTTTTTTTCCTATTCTATGCCTTTACTTTACGTTGTGTTCGTATTTAATTGATGAAAAACGTCTAAACTCATTGTTTGTGATGCATTAATAAAAAAATAAAAAATTGATTAAAATATATTAAATATCATCAGAATGAACCGGTCGCAATAAACTAAGCAAAAAAATTGTCACGCGAATCTAAAGTGGACAAAACTAAAAAAATGTATGCTACATTTCTTAAAGAGAAGCGTAAAATATGCACAGCTGGTAAAATTGTTTGTTATGTAAATATGTGTAATTAGTGTGTCTGTAGGTGCTCTCATAAACACCTATTCTACTACCATAGGTCGAACTGTAAAACATACGTGTTATTACAGTTTAATTACACTTCGAAATAATAATCGTTCAAAGGTTATCGTCTCGCTAGGGCCACAAAAATCTGTTGATTTAATCTTTTGGTTTGAGTCTTCTGGGGTATTATGCCGTGTTATTACTTAATTAAGAAATATCCTCTGTGGACAAATGCAGTAATTGTGTTTTCAGAATATACAAGTAAAAATATTGTTAAAATAAATACTAGTACATAAAAGGAATTAAAAAAAATTAATTATTGGTTTTCAAGCCTATTTTAGTGTATATGTTAAATAATTCGGAAGAATATCATAAATACATTAAAAACAATATTGCTTAATATTCCACTATAAAAATATACTGGTCTCATTACTAGCTGCGAAATCAATCTACACTATTTCATGAGATGGACTACAGATGTCTTTAGTATAGTCCCTTCAAATATAGAAAAAAAATTCAGATCTGGAACACACATATATATATATATATATACATCTTTCAAAAATTTGATAATGTGTGGATGTTCTTATGACAAAATTGGTAAACATTGCATTTTGTAGAGTTAGCACTTAAACCACCTGGGCCATCGTATAAAAAGGCTTCCATATACGTTTCTCATATAAATAGTAACTTATGTGAGACTTCTATAATTTAAAAAAATTATAACGTATATATTTAAAGATCCCTAATTTATAGACTTGCATTTGACTTAAATTTTAGAGGACCGCCTACGACCACTGTCTGACAAATTAAAATGCTGAGAGCCACCAATACACTGAAACATTGTGCATATTATGTGCACGGTAATGCTTAAAACAGTAATCCAATTGCATCGTCACATGAAATCTAGTCTATCATTGGCGTCCGCATGAATCTCCTATTTAATGAACCAACATAACAATTCTGTAAAGTATTTTGCAAACCAGACATGTAATAAATTTAGAAGGTAACACGCAAGTGACAACAACGCCGACTGAAAAACCGCACCTGTGTTCACACATTAAAAAAATAGTGGGGATTTCAAATCATCTGACAAGCATCTTCACGTTCGCGTTCGCAGGAAAGCCACCGTGGTCAGAATTCAGAACCGGTGTTCAGTTGTCCGGTTGTCCCGTACGCGAACGCATGTCAGAGAAGGTCGGCTGTTCGTTTCGACGTTCGCGAAATAAATCACTATTCAATGCAGTGAATAATAGTTTTATGAAAAAAAAAAATTCTGCCGAAAAAAAAAATTTTTACGGTGAGTTTTATTTAAACGCAACATCGGTTTTTTTTTTCAGTGAATTTAAAATTGTGTTATGTTGGAAATATTGCGAAAATAATGCTGGTGTAGTGAATTGTAAGGGCTGTGAAAATGTGGGCGGTGTGATGGGAATTTGGTGAATCGTACTGCAGTTAAGAATCGGTAAAAATGACAAATAAAATAGAAAGACGTGTCCCAGAAACGCTGGATTTTAGGAACGGATTCGGATACATGTGCCATCTAGATCTAAGCCAAAAACCAAAGGTAATACCTATACATATAACATTTCATAAAGTTTTAAAATCTAGCATTTTTAATTTCTAGCTTATTTATACTTGAAAAAAATATTTATTGTATTATTTGTAAACAAAATATTATTAATAATCAATTAAATTTAACTACTTGTCCAATTCTAAATTTTTTTCCGATAATTGCTAGTAATCAAGAACTTCAACAATTAATATTTAAAAATAATTTTTCAAATAATTTAGAAAAACAAAATACATTATTCATTTTGATATTTTGACATACATAAAGCACCCCGAAAAAGGTTTTTCCAAAACATGTAGGTGTAATTTATCAAATAATATAAGTAGATACATACAAATGATACAACCAATATTTTTTTTAAATGTCAATCTACAATGTTTCTGAATCAATTGAAAAAATGTTTATACTTGTTTTATTATCGATAATTTACAAGATTAAAAGCTTAATTGAAACCAATATTTCTTAAACTAAAAATTATAAATTTTTATTTATTTATTTATAAATTTTTAGACATAATCATGTTCTCTATGAAATATAACACATAAATATAGTGTTCTCATTTCGAAAATATACCTAACTTTATTAATTCTTTTTAAAATTTGACGAGGGACTTCAATGTTTAATATTAAGTAGAAGTTCTTTATAATTTTTTATATCTAAATAGGAATAGTGATGCTGCATGGTTGCGGTATTTTTTTTTCTTAGAGACACTAACAGAATAATGGGTACATGATACATAAAGAATAATACATTATTATTAATTATAACTCTGCCCATTATACCAATTATAAGTGTCTTCGACCTGCTCTAGCATTAACATTCATAATGTGTATATTTTAGAATATTAATGTAATGTGAACATGTTAAAATATGTAACTAAATAATTGGTAATGGTATTGCATATGTATTACATTTTGGAATGGAATCTAATAAATCTCTCATATATTTGACTAACTACCGCCCATTGCCTGCTGTTTTTCATACGATTTGGCTATTTTTTGAAACTGGTAATGGCAAAACCACGCACTGCGTACGGCGTTTTTGAAGCAATCATAATATAGTACGTCACCGTGTATGCGTTCGAGTTTGACACATTTCAAACCAAACGTATATTCTAACCTAAAAATATAACTGCCCGCAGAAAAAATTAAATTGACGTAATTGACGAAAAATCAAATTGACGTAAAATAAATTGAGGAGTTAGTGTAGTGGCCATGACGCTGGCTTAGTGATCTGGTGGTTCGATCCCCATTCCAGGACACCAGCATGTTAGTCCTATTTTCATGGTACAGACATTTAGCTTAGTTTGAGAATAGTAAGAATATTGATGCGACACGTATTCCGCGTTCGCATCTCCATTTAAAAAAAAAGAAAAAATCGATGTAGGTATCTTGCCTTAAAGTGACTGGAATGTTAAATAATATTTCTATACACTGAATAATATTTAAATATATTTCAAAATAATCTGGACATCGTTTCTTAAAAAAAAACATAGATTTGATAAAAAATTTAAACTGGCAATGGAAAAAAATGCATTACTCGATATGTATTTAGCATAATATGGATACTCGTATTTGAAAAAATGCATTTTCAGGAGACCAGATTCATAGTACAGTTGCTATGTTGCGTAGTCTGTAGGTTGCATATGAATAACATTTATAATTAGATTTTGGACAGTTTTAACTTTTTTAATGTTAGTTCTAAAAGATGCACCCCATGCCATGATCTCGTATTCTATTATTGATTAATTAGGGGGCTACACCCTTGACATTTTCAAAGAATTGTTTTTTTTTTGCTTTATCTCGTAGTTTGAAACTCTAAGAATAATTTGAGTCATAATTCACTCAAAAATTGGCCGAGTTACAGCATTTGAAAGCTAGCATGGTAGGTACGTGCATTTTTAAACAAATTACATAAAAAAATTGCGTTTTTCTCGTAACTCCCTTTTTCAGACTTTTGAAGATTATATCTTCAAAACTATTAGGCCGATTTGGTTCAAAATTTGCACCCGTCTTATTAATAACGTTGTCTATGATGTATGAGTTTTTTTTTTGAGGAAATGCATAATTTGTTTATTACATATATAATATTTTTTTCACTTTGATCTTTTTCAAGCTAACCTTTGATTTCATTAAACATTGGTAACCCCTGTCATACCATATAACAAGCCAGTACTAATAAAGTTTAACATATTATGTAACTGTAACGCACTAAAAGGAAGATATTTGTTTCGATTTTATTTATTTAACTGAATATTATATTGAATATTTTTTTCGAAATAGAAAAACTAAGTAATTTTATGGGTGATATATGTACACGTTGTCTGAGACAAATAAAGCGGTTTTTATTTTATTTTTATTATCAATAACTACATATATTGAGCTGGAATTGTTTCTTTAATAAACGAATAATAAATTGAATCGCTTAACTTAAAATGGTATATTCTTAGTAAATGAGTTCGTTGCTGATCTCTGATAACCTTTGTAGAAATATAAACATTAAAACGTATACCTATGTCGAAATCCAATAACCACATTTGTGGAACTAAATATTAATAAAATAGTGTTTTTTTAAACATACTATGTCTTACCTTCTTCTGGTTTGAGTATTCTGGAATATTCTGCTTTTTTAATTCTTTATTTTTTTAAATTAATTAATCTTTGATTTTAATAATTTAATTTAATTTTTAATTAATTAACCCCAACAAAATGATTTCCTTATCAATGCTTAAAATGACATCATTTAGTAGTGTTCAAAAATAATTGAATTATGCAAAATCCGTAGTCGATGTTTCTGGATTGCGTCTCATTTTTATCGCATTTGTTCGTACTTAATTTTGTTTATCAATTTTTCTCTGGTCATGACCGCCTTTTCGTAGATTTTGTTTTTAAGGTGTAGACTTCGGACAAATTCGAGTGCAGTGATTGATATCAGCTGTTTGAGAAGGTAGTGGAATTGGAATTGGTAGTTGTTTGTGGATTGCTCGTTTTCAATCAGTTTTTTTAATAATTTGAACATTTAAATATTTAAAAAATATTTTTATATGTTTGTTCTGAGAACATAATTACCTACTGGATTGCACTGCGTGATATGTTAAATAATTCAGAAAAATATTGTATACATTAAAAACAATATTGCTTAATACTCCACTTTAAAAATATAGAGGTATCATTACCAACTGCGAAATCTGTGAACACTGTTCATGAGAAAGAACTACAGATGTCACTAGAATAGTTTAATTAAATATACGGAAGGTTCCCAGAATTGGAACATACAACTTTGAAAAAATTGGTAACGTGTGAATGTTCTTATGAGTGAATTGTTGAACGCTGCATTGTGTAGAATGATCACATAAACCAGCTCATTTAGGTTGTACGCCCTGGGCCATCATATAAGACACTTACATACATGTTTCTCATATAAATAGCAACGTCTCAGTGACACTTTTATAATTTATCCTTAATTAATTAAAATATTTATTTTTCTTATATCTGGGAGCACTATAATGTATTTCAGTATAAATATATTTTATAATTAGGTACCTTCAAATTATATTCCGAATAAATCGATCAAATGATTGTATACAAAAAAAATAACGATATATAATATTAACACTTCCGCATCATATTCATCGGTATTAATACATTATTATGTAGGTACCATAAAATAACCAAACTTGAAAATAGATCAGTTTAGTGACATGAAATATCTTCACAAATTGCTGAACCAATAGCATTAACTCACCTGAAATTGAGAGCTCCATACATTTTAATGTTTCTTAGAGATGAACGAGAACACCACACCTTTTTCACTTGGATCATTGGAGAAAAAACTACGGGAAAAACAACCACAATTAATCGTGTTCTTAGCGTTCTTCTCGTAGCGATATCCCAGGCATGTTTTGCTTGTGCTTTGAGCAGTTTACTATGCCTGTTAGGGGTAAACTTGCGAGGTGACACATCTTCCCTCACACATGCGCGCGGGCATGCCCACACATATACAAACAATTCACGCACACACACACACATACATATTTGTATCGAGTGAAAATCGGCAATCGTAGGTCTTATACATAACAACCGCAATACTTGTCCTTAAATTTGCGATGTTCATGTTTCTCTTTATCGATAATTGTTGCTACTTATATTTTTTCATGTTGCTTGTTCACCACGTGTTGCACTGTATACGCTTTTATCTATGAAGTATAGGTCTTTTCATAAAAGCTTGCAATTGAGTTAGTGTGAGTACAGTGCGTAAAACGCGCATTGTTTCGTTGTATTGAGTTTACGGATACGAGAGGGGCGTATCCGTAAACTGAACACAACGAAACAATGCGCGTATCACGCACTGTACCCACACTAACTCAATTGCAAGCTTATATGACAAGACCTTTACGTGTCAATCCGTACGTGAACGCGTTGCATTGATATAATTAACATACGCATGTCGCTGGAGCAGGCCCAATACACTTGTAATTGGGACATTGGGTTGTGTGTGTAATAAGTTATGTATTCTTTTTTTATATATTTTGTACCTAGTATTCTATTTGTGTCCCATTTAAAACAAAATAAAATATAATACTTATTTTTGTAACTTAACCCGGCAAAATTATTGTGGCTATGGCCTATGACTGTTTACTTAAATACAATCACGAGATAAGATAGAGATAATAGCTCTAAAATAACAGAAAACTCCACACTCTTTCGGCCTAACAAACAATTAGTCTCGTCTTCATTCATATATACAGGATTAGTCCACAAATATTTTACAGATAGATTTCTGCCTATTTTATGAGTCTAAAATTTTCAAACAACAATGTCTTCAATAATCATGATTTGGTAAGGAATCTACCTACCTGTACTGCGAACTATAGTCGGGCCCATATAAACCGACGACTGCGATCATAAATCATAATAACAGTAGGAATGTGCAACGCTGTAAAAGCTTTGTTGATAATTTGCTACCTGCGTGTGCACGATCGATGAGCCACTTTGTGGAGAGTATATACCGATTGCTCTGATTGGCCAACATTCTGTTGTTGTAAATACATATGTCATGACTCTATCTATGTAAAACATATATGTACACTAAAATACATATGTCATTAATTTGTTATTTGCTAAATAATCAATTACTTTCGAACTTTTTTGATGTGATGATGGAGGTTTTGTTATATAATTTTAATTTGATCAGGTTCAATGATCTACAATGCGTTGTTGTTCTTTGATGAAGTGCACAGTGATCCAGTGAAGATGAGTAGCATCAACCTCAACAAACCACGGTATATTGTCGCCCTTATTTGCGGCGTTAGTATCAGTACTGTTGACCGGATAAAGAATTTTGCATGTCACTAGATAGAAGTACTTGTTAGGCACAGTGGTAATTAAAAATTACTATTTTCATAATACAGCAACATTAAAAAAATCTGAAAAATTAAAGTGAAAAAGAAACGTTTCGATAATAACATAAAAGTATTCTACCCATCACTAGTACTGCCCCGTAAGGCGCACAAGTGCGAGCGATGTATCCATCGGACCTCTCTTTAAATAGCTGGTTATATCAACTTGGCGACAACAGTTTAAATCGTCTTTAAACCGGTGCGCATGCGCACTACGCGCGATTTTTGTCGCATGTCATCAATTTTTTTTTTCAATTTTTCGATATTGTATTATCGAAATGTACAATATTATGAAGGATCTAACAAATTTTTCTGACGATCATAAAATTTTAACATCGATTTTTTTTTGATGAAAATGAAAATTATTTTCAAACCGATCTCATCATTTTTTCGATACGCTACGTCATATAAATTATATCATTTGACAACAAAATACATAATTAACTTTTTCGTTCATGATTATCTCCATCAGCCGCGAGCGTCACGGAGAGTAGATAATCCGCCATTTTGAAGTTTTCAAAATAATTTGCTAATGAAATATAAACACGAAAAAGAAACGAATGTTGTATGTACAAAAGTAACGTCAATTTTTTGTTGAATTAGAATTTATTTTTTGTTGCCTCGAGGCCGTAAATAAATAATTGATGCAGATATTTAAAAAAAAAGAGTAGTTACAACATTGTGACCATTATATATATAATATAATTCAATTATGATTCAATAATAATTACAGTTATTAACCACGAAGCAGATAAAATAACTGAGGACCTTGAATAGATTAAAAAAATATCACTTGGCATTGCAATTATTAAAAAGTCCTTTCATTTATCATAATAGCGATTGCATTCCTCTTTATCTGCACATTGTTATTTAACCTTTAATGGCATTTAAGAGTATTTAAGAGCAATGTTTTAGTTTAACATTCTCACCTGTAGTGATGAATGCCACGAATTCCCATTCTTGAAACACATCGCTTCGTCTCAAATAAGCTCGAAGATTCGCGAGACTTCTGGAACAACTCTCATTCGAAATGTGCCCTGTGCTTCTGTGCAACATTGTTTGGCCAACTTGTCGTCGGTAAATATTTGCTTCATATGCCTGATCGTCCAAATATTTTTTTTACTGTATGTACATTATATTATTCATTTTCGGCAGTCAACCCATCCTTGAAGAGCCGTGCAAGTTCATGCGGCTCAAGGATATTATGCGAGAAAGAGTCGAAAGTAGTATGGCCGCTTCACGCTAGACAGTAATGCAACAACACACTTAGCTATGCTATCGGTTATTTACACCGTGCGCGCACTGTGTTTTTATTTTAAATTTAATGGCAATTTAACACACTGATAATAATAATTATTAAAACATTTAAAAAAATTTACGGAATTTATTGGTGGTTGTCCATTACATTAATAGAATAAAATATGCTGTTCACTGTTAATTAAAAAAAAAAAATCTTTACCTACTAGTTACATCTGATGAAGAGCATCGACAGTAATTATTATTATATTAATATTAACTAACTAACCATCATGCCGTTTCCCCGCAGGGGTAGGCAGAGATGACAGAACGTCATATTATTAAAGTCTAGATGGGATGTATGCAATGTATTATTTAAGCGACATATTTACTTTGGTTTCTTTATAATATAATTTCTTAAAGTTTGGCCATAAAATTTTCTTAAAATTAAAATTCTTCAAAATGTATTTAGATGGTGCCCAAAACTTAAATAAAGTTTTAATAAATAAATATCATTCGTTCTAGATGTCAGACACGAATGGAGCGCTGGACGCTGCAGTGACACTGACTCCCGAGAACCTAGACCTCTGCGAAACCAACAAACCGCTGCAGGTCTCCCAGGGAACGCAGGCGGGACTCCCAACCAGGCGACCCCGTCCACTGCTGCACCACTCCTCCGAGTACACGCTGTCGAGGCCGCAGCCACAAAGGCTGGGCAGCCAGAAGCCGTTCTACACGGGCAGGAGCGGTCAACCGTACCCCGATCCGCTGCCCTACACGGGCTACCTGACGACCGCCGCAAGAGCCAGGCGAGGAAGACCTTACTTGAACTATTCCGCGGACAGCCCCACCAGCAGTTTGGACTGCCTGGCGACCAAGGACTTCAGCGGGGAAATGTTTCAAGTAAAGGTAGGGATTCACTGATTTTAATAAAATCGTATAAAGTGGTTAAGTATCAATTGGCGCCCAACGGGGGGCAAAAAATTTAAGAAACCAGAGTTTTAAGAAGCGGCTCTCTTTTATATTTATTGTGAAGTGGACACATGGAAGCCTCTAGCGGCGCCACGACGGAGCTTGGCGTACCAGAGCCGAGACGCGCGGGCCGGCTGTTAACAGATTATCGGCCGATAGGGGGAACAGAGAACCAGGACCGGTAGAGAGACACAACCAGGCACTAGTGGATCAGCCGACATAGTGCGATAATGGATTTTATATAAACTCACGGGAGTGAGATCATCCTTGTATCTCGGACATGAAATTAATTAACATTTTTACAGCTAATCTACTAATCCCCTGTATTGTGAAACCAATATACAAGAATCGCAACTAAGCAAGTTTTATTCACTACCGGCTCCTTCTTCACCACCGCTCTCGAACAATACTGAGCGCTTATTTGACGATAGCCATCCGCAGAATGTTATCAGTATTATTTTTATTATTTTTTTATTTGTTTATTTTTATTTATTTCATATGAAGTTATACATACATAAGAAGGTAGTCGCTTCACTAGACAAGGATTGAAGCAACCGCCTGTACAGTTTTTTAGGTTTTAACAAAAGAAAATAAATATAATTTTAAAAATTGCGCATAAGAAATAAAAATAAAATAATAGAACTTGATAAAGAAATACACTAATTAAACTTATTAAGTTAATATAGAAAGGGGACAAAAATACCCACGTAAGCTACATACAGAGTGTCCCGTATCTCGACGTCAAGCCAAAATCGGGTGATAGGCTAAGTCATAATAGTTATCAAAAAATATTAAAAAAAAAAAAAAAAAATAGTTATATATATAATATCAGTTAAAACTGGGAAAAGAGTATTAATTTTGAATACTTGGTTTGATCAAAAAGTGACATTTTCTTCCAAGCTGGAGTAGTTGGCTTTGAATTTTGGACGAAAGATTACAGAAGCTTTATTCAGGATTACATAATAATAAAAAAAAAAGTTAGGAAAAATAAAGATTTGTAGCAACAGGAGTGAAAAGACCATCACAGGATGTAGATTTTTTTGAATTTTATAAATGCTTATAACTTTTAAACACATGACTTAGATTTTTTAAAACATATTTCTGACAACTATTATGACTTGGCCTAAACGTCGAGATACGGGACACCCTGTATATCAGTATGGATGACACATTTTGTTCTGATTACGTTTTCATTTTGTTCTGATTACTTAGTTCGTTTATGTGTATAAAATCAGTTAGATTTCAGTTTTTTGGTTCAATCAATTGATTAAATAAATATGCATTTAAATTAGTAATTCTATTGTCAGTATCTAGAGTAACGGCTGACAATTTCTAAAATTCAGTTCAAAGCGAAAATTACGCGAAAAACACGTATACCAAAAATGGTAAACATATCTGACGGCTTACTAAATTAAATATTTGAACAAAACACCACACGTTTTTGACAGCAGTGAGAGCTATTAGTATTCTAGATGTGTATTAGATGTCTTCGAGGTCATGGTGTGTTCAGGTATATCTATTATATCTGTATCTGCGTTATTCATAAATAAATCGAAATGTGTCCGAAACCAAACACCAAATTTCTAGACTCTCCGATTTACAAGTTACCTTAGGACTTTTCTTTAAGGCTGGACATTCACTGCAAATGCATATTTCGGCGGTATTTTTTTTACGAAAGTGTGGGTTTTTATTATTCATTTATATCAGAATGTTTATTCTAGACTGCAATTTTTTGAGGCAATAACTATAACTTAAACCTCTAAAGTTTTATAAATAAAATTGCTTATTTTATTTTTTAGAAAAAATTCTTGATGTGCTTGGAACTTTGCATGTGTCTTAATAACGAGTCGAGAATGTTCAAGCAACCATGACCTAATATCAATAGTTATGGAAATTTTTAAAATATTTCTGACTTATTTTTTGCAAAAAGTTTAAAATGGGTCAGAATATTGAAAAAAAATACAAATTTGATATTGCGTCTCCATAACTATTGATATTATGTTATGGTTGATTGAACATTTTCGACTCACTATCAAGACAGAAATCTACCTGTAAAGTTTTTGCTACTAGCTATGAGATACCCTGTATATACATGTATAATCAATTAGCTGGGTTAGCATTCAATGAATAGTCATAATATAGATGTGCCAAACTTAAACATGAAAAGGAAGTAAAAATGTCTGTCCTATCACATCCGTGAGAAAATTACCGGTGATGCCCCGCAACTTATTTATCTGTATATCAAAATGTTTGGCAATATTTACTTAATTAATTCTTTGATGCCGACCAGTTCTAGAAATTTCCCTGCTCTACTATAAATAAATAAACACGTTTAATTGCAAAGAAGCCATCATTTCGCCTACATTTACCAGATCATCGACAAATAATGTATATAACTTTATAATTTAACCGGAATTGAAAAATCAAACCGTACAATGGAAATTGAGGATCACTTCTTCAATGACGGCAAACATTATTATTATTGATAAAGAGGACACACTTTAATTAAAAGCACTACTTAAAAAATAAAATATTATAATAGCGGTTTTAAACAAATTGTTTTATATTTATTAATAATTATATATCAACCTGAAAACAGGACCATCTTCCAGCGCCTGGTTTACCTTGTCACTAGTGATGGTAAAACCGAAATTTTAACCGGTTACTCATGATACAGTTATTTGAGATTCATATCAGATTGTATCGAAGATCGGTAACTGAGATTGTTTTTTTTTATAGAGGTATAGAACTTTAAAATGAAATAAAAAAATATAAAAATCGTGATACTGGCCGTGGTATTTGGCTTTGTTGGAAATAAAATTTTATGCCATTAGTGTTGAAACGTAATTTTTTAGAGGTTCACTTTTCGAATTGTCAACACCTTTTTTCCACCACAATCAATTTGATAGCTGAATGCTGATTTTTGCTCATTTTGGTTAGCCATTTTACCATGAATACACGCCAGAACAAATTGCAAATTGTACAAATTTATTTCTAAAATCTTGATATCGTAATCACTTTAAAATTCTATACCTCTAAAAAAAATACCGTATGATGTCTAGTAAAGTAGTAATTCTAGAAAATTATCGACGCAATCAGATAAAAATCTCAAATAACTATTATTGTGGAACCGGTTAAAATACCATCGCTGCTAGTCACTCCAACTGTTCTGCACAGTGTTCTGTTTTTGGTGCGATCAACATTCCCGTCATACAACTTGTTTTATAATATTAACCATAAATGTAACATTATGCAGTTGATGCCAATAAAAAAAGTACACGAAAATGACCCCCGTAATAGGATATAAAACTGAGAAGGAAAAAATTCAAAACGAGGACTATTTTAAGATGTCATAGATATACAAGAATAAGCTATACGTAAAGCAGCTTCAGTTAAATGACAGTTAAACAACAAATTATACAAAATGTCCTGGTCTTGACATACAAGATCAAAAACCGACTACTTCCATCATACGAATAAAAATACGAAATATAATTTTTAGGTCCACACTTACGAGAAGTCTTGGAATTTTAGACTTTCAAGAACAAAACTGGCAGGAACACAAAATAGTTTGTACTATAAAGGTTTCAAATTGTTCAATGAACTGCCAGAAAATATGAAGAAAACAACTAATCTCACTGTTTTTCGCAGGTTAAGGAACGATATTATGCAAAATATAAGATTAATACATGATCATGATTTGTAATCTTATGTTTTAAAAAAAATATGTAGGTACTAGTTGATAAAAAATATTTTCTTGCAGCTAAATAAAACAAATAAACAATTTTGCGATTGACACGGAAGAGGTTTTAATAAAGGGTGTGGTAGTAATATAGGTTTTATTAATAATTTATTCAGTTTCATTGCCGATAAATCGACGTTTATTGTTCACACGATTATCACATGCTTTATACATACACATTACTAAATATATACAAGCATGAGACAGTATATGTACGATGATGGACGGAATTGCCACTACCGAACATGGGTCGGAGTAAAGAAAGAGAGATTTTCCTCTTCAATCTCCGCCGATAAAGCGCATGGTCTAGACACTCGAAATATCTCTACTTCAACCACTAGCTATTTACACAGTTGAAATTGTACTTATGGAGTCCGGCCTGGTTCTGTGATTTGCAGAGCTCCGCTTATAGTAAATCGATTGTGTGCTGCACTTGATGTGGTCACTGGCGAACTTCTCTTTTGATCAATCTTCAACTCGCACGGCTTCTTCGAATTCGGAAACAGATGCACGTCTATTTCCGAAAGGCTTACAATGTTGAACCTCGGATACGTCGTATTTTAGAAACCGCACGAATGATGTCAATCTTCCAAAACGTCCAGAAAAGACAACAGAACTCAAACGTGGTTGTCAAACTGGTTCGGATTTCGTAAGTTAAAATCTTGGCCAGCGATTGGAGCAGAATAACTCGAACGCCAATTTCGACCAATGACACCTCATTATTTCGATCGGCGGTCAGCGATCACGAAACAGTATGTATAAAGCCTCTCAGTCTCTACCTATCTTGCTAGGTATATATTTATTTATTTATTTAAAAAAATCCTTGTTTACAAATACAGATACTTAATACTAATTTAACAATAAAACATAAGATAAATTACACATTTTTTTTGTTTTGTTTAATTTGTGGATTATGCCACTCTACTAGGCTACGCCTGTCCCAGAGTGGCGTTATAGAACACAATTATAATATTTTTCGAGTTCGTCAGTAGTATTTATTTTCATAAGGTAGTTATTATGTATCTACAGAGTATCAAGTGGAATGTTAGTGAAAGTTGAGTTAGTCATAAGTCCAAGTGTAAATATGTGTAGAATAATTGTTTAATGTAAAAAGGGTTAAAGTTTTGTTTAAGATTATTTTTTATTTTCCTTAATTAATTAATTTATTTATATAGGTATATATTTTTATTTGAAGACATTATTATGCAATTACAGTAAGTAAATTTTCAGTTGCTGTTCTACCTTTGGAGGTAAGCCAGTTGTTTGCTAAAGCTTTTATTTTATTAATTGAGTATATTCTGATTTCCGGGAAGTCTGTTTTAAATATGTTAAATATTTTAGGCCCTATGTATGAGTAATTTTTCTGTCCATGTGTTGTCTTAGTTTTTGGTATTTCGTCAAGGTTTCGTAATGCTTGTCTAGTATTATGTGAATGCGAGTTACTGGTTGCTGTTAGGTGGTTTGTGTTTTTGATGTAGAAGATGAGGGTAGACTTAACGAACAGCTGTCTAACGTCCAGTACATTAAATTCTCTGAATAGTCTGTCTGATTGGTATGTAAATAGTTTCTTATTAATGACTCGGAGCAAGGTTTTTTATGCCGTTATAGCTGGTTTTTATGTGGTTTTGTAAGTACCTCCCCAACTTGGAATCGCATAGTTCAAAAATGACTGGGCAAGAGCATAATAGATAGTTTTGAGTTGCTGTTTATTAAAAATATTACGTATGGATTTAAAAAGGTAAATGAGTTTTAAAAGTTTTCCCGATAATAGTTCAATGTGAAGTTTCCAGTTTAGGTGCCTGTCTATTATGATTCCCAAGTATTTCACACTATCTTCATTTTCCAAGGGGGTGCAATCACAGTTTTGGTGTTGGCAATCATGCATAGTCAATTTTAAATCGCTAGATGGCTGCCCTCTTTTATCTATGCTGAATGTCAAATACTTAGTTTTTTTGAGATTGACTATTAGCAAATTATTTTCCAGCCAGTGTTTTACTATGTTGCAACCCAGTTCAGCTGCTTTGAAAACAAGATCCCATGTTGAAGCGTGAAACAGGAGTATTGTATCGTCTGCAAAAGTAACTACTTTCCCCCCGTTGTTAGCTTGCATAAATCGTTTATGTATAGGAAGAATAAAACAGGTCCTAGTGTACTTCCTTGAGGGATTCCGTATTTGATGTAATGTTTGTCACTTTTAGTTTTGTCAAGTTGTGTAAATTGTGTTCTGCCTGTAAGGTAAGTTTTGAACCAGTTGTAACTTGCTTCCGAAAGTCCAGTCTGTTTTAGTTTGTGAAGCATTTTTTCATGTGAAACTGTGTCAAAAGCTTTCGTCAAGTCTAGTGCTATTGTTATACATTTTTTATTATTGTCAAGTTTGTCTGAAATATAACCAATAACTACCTGTATTGCTTCTTGTGTACCCCGATTTTTTCTAAATCCAAACTGGTTGTTGGCTAAAATTTGATATTTTTCTAAAAAGTTGGTGAATTGATTACAAACACATTTCTCTAGCAGCTTAGATAGTAAAATTAGGATGGATATAGGTCGGTAGTTATTTGGATCGTCTTTATTGCCAGCTTTATGTAC